>JAAGNO010011143.1:0-38212 GCA_033439905.1 Ceryle rudis | reverse complement strand
ACTTTGATCCATAAAGTTTGTATGTGCAAGCACACTCTTACCCTGTCATGCCGCTCACAACAAGAACTTGATGGCTCCATTAACTTGGCTGCCTTTGGCTCCGATGTACAGGCATTTTACACTGATTTGTGTATTATATATGTGGAATTTCCTGTCCTGATTGGATGTTTTGAGTGTCACCCAAATATGATATGAAAAAAAAAATAAAAACCACAAAAGCGACAGCATGGTAAGCTTAATCCTACAGAAATGCATCAGTGGAACTGTGTGAGAATGCCACATAACTCACTATTCCACACAGGTGGCTGGGTGCTCACCTTTTTGCACCATCAAAAGGACACAAATTGCCCAGGAACTTCCTATAGCACAGGGGCACGATGTGTGGTCTGGCTCAGTGTTGGACAGGCCACAGCACCAGGGCAAGCAGAGGCAGCGGGCAACAGCAGCATGATGCTGATGTTATAAACTCCAGCTCTTTCAAACCGCAAGAGCAACCAAAAGGCAGCAAAGCTCCAAGTCAGAGCAGCTGTCCTTTCTGCTTAAGGGCCTTGCCAGGGTGTTGGAGAAGTTGGGAGTTTGGGACACATGGCTGTGGCTTTTGATTATCCTTCCCCCATTATACCGTGCCTGTCTATTCTTTGCTTTGGGTAGAGAGAACTCCCAAAATCTGCTCCGTATTACTTTTATTTGCATTTTGGGGCCTAGGAAGTCTAGCAATTAGGATCTGTCCCTCTCTGTTAACTGACTTGACTGGGTGCTGGGGCAAGTCACTTCCCCTGATCTGTGCAAAATGGATTCCCTCCCTGCATTTAACTAGATCCCTGCGTTTTTAGCGAAGGAGAGCTGTGGGGAACCCTGTGGCGTCGGGGGTGGCTGCTGTGCCTCGGGGCGGGGTCATGGGGTAGATGCGGTGCTCCCTCGCCACCGGATCATGGTGGGACTCTTCCCGCCGCGGCAGAGTGGCCCGGGAGCGGGAGCTCTCCGCCCGGGACAGGGTGCCGTGGGAGGGCTCAGTCCCCCCGTTCGTGTCGCAGGCCGAGTCCGGCCCGGGATGGAAAAGGGGGGAGCCCGCCCGCAGAGAAAATGGCGGGCGGCGAGGCCGGGGAGGGGGCGCGGCGGGATGAGACGGCGGGGCGGGCCGGCGGGGAGGGAGCAGGGGCATGGCCATGGCGGGCGAGGGTCGGGACGCGGCTCGGAGCTTCTCTCCTGGCGGCGGTTGTGGGGGGTCCGAGGCGCTGTAACCCGAAACCTCCCGCTCTGGAAGCGGTGGCGGGCGGTGAGTGCGGCGTCGGCACCGGCGGTCGGGGTAGAGGGGCAAGCGGGAACGGCGGCGGGACAGGGGAGGGTGAGGGATGCCTGGAGCGGCGGACCCTGCCCTTTGTTCGCTGCCGGAGGGAGCACGGGGGTAAAATGGCGACCCCCTCCCTCTCCCAAGTCGACATCGCGGGCTTTGTGCGTGTTTGCCGGCACGCCGGGCAGGGATGAGGTGGGATAGGATGCTACCCCCGCCCTGGGCTGCCCTGCCCTGCCCCGAGCGACCCACCTTTCCTGAGGCCGCCTCCTCTTCCAGGGGTGCAGCAGATGGCCCGGGCGTCGCCAGCGTGGGGAGCGGCCGCGGCCCTTGGCGGGGAGCCGCCTTTCCAAGACCTGTACTAGTCAAGAAGTACCGTTCGGGCTCACAGAGGTGGTTCAGCGTGTTTAGAGAGAAACGTGAGAAGTGCTTTTGCAACAGTCGGCAGTTTTGCCACAGAAGAGCTAAGTTATGTTTTACAGAGCATGGCCCAGTAATGTCTTTAATTACACTCTTAGGCAGGCACAGATAAAAATGTTAAAAACACGGCTCTCCAGCCTGCCACAGCTGCCTAAGGCCGCACAGATGAAGCGTTTCTGTACTACTGGCCGTCTGGGAGCTATGGGTGGCTACTGCCACAGAGGTAGCTGAGATAACGTTTCCTAAGTCCCTAATTTCCAAGAAATGCTAATAGCAACTTTACATTAATTGATGGACTCTTTAGTTCTCTAATTTCCATCTTTGCATTTTTGGTTGGTGTTTTTTCGTTTGGTGGTGGTGTGCTGACCAGATGGGTTGAACAAAGTAGATAGGAGTGCCCATTGGAGACAGCAGAGGAAAAAAAGGCTCCTAAGAAATTACGAGAAATACCAGGGTTTTACAAAATGAAGTTGTAAGTCGGTGGGATGGATGCTAACACTGAGAAGTCAGGGGTTTAAGGTTCTCAAACATTTCTGTAGGGTGCACTGCAGCTTAATGCAAAGAAGTGTCTTTCAAATCTTATGTGGAGAAAGCCAGTTCCTCCAGTCCTTTGGTACTGGCAGTAAAATGGAATCACCTCTGTAGCTAAGGTGATAATGAACACAGAGAAGCAATGTTAGGAGAGTACATACAATGATCCCTGAGTCTTTGAACATTACTTAGCAACTGTTAAGAAGGAGTCAGCAGGGTATGATTAGCAAGGCATCCACAGACCACCACCAAGTGCTGCATGGGCAGAATGTAAGGTTAACAGTCAGGATAAACAGGCAGAATTTAAAAAGCAAAACAAAACTTTTTTTTAAAGTGAGAGAAACAAAGACTAATAATGTGATTCTTTTTTCTTCACAGCCTAGATGATTGGACTGAGGTGAGGTGCACAGCTGGTAAGTATGGCTTAGAAACAAGTAACATCCTTAGAAAATTTTAAAGTAAAATGTGCTAATTTACATCCTTGTTGTTCCCCCCCACCACCTCTTTTTGTCTTCTAGACAGTTTCTTCCCTGTTCTAGCCGTGGCTCTGTCATTGACCTCTTTGGTGTACCCATAGGCAATTTCTTGCCCCTTCACTTTCCCATCTAAAATGGTTTCCTGCATCCTTCAGGTAAATTTTAATTAACGCAGGCGAAAGGGCCTCCAGTCTTTGGAGAGAGTTTGAAGAAATCTTTCCTGAATGTTTCTGAGCGTTGTTCTGCTTCTAGCTGCTCAGTATGCCTTGGCCACTCCAGTTCTGCACGCTCTGACCATGAGCAGCAATTTCTCCCTCAGCAACGTGAAGGGCCTGAGGAACCTCACCACACAGGAAGATGGGGCAGTCAGAGTAACAGAGTCCATTGCTATAATCGTCATTGCTATTTTCATCTGTTTGGGCAACCTGGTGATTGTCGTCACCCTATATCGGAAGTCTTACCTTCTCACACTGAGCAACAAGTTTGTGTTCAGCCTGACCCTCTCCAACTTTCTACTGTCTGTACTGGTGCTACCTTTTGTTGTCACCAGCTCCATCAGGCGGGAATGGATCTTCGGAGTTGTTTGGTGCAATTTCTCAGCCCTGCTCTACATGCTGATCAGCTCAGCCAGCATGCTTACTCTTGGACTCATAGCTATAGACCGGTAAGCAGCTCTTTTCTAGTCAATCGTCACAAATTGCCCAGTCATGCCATAGAGTGGCTCGTTGGCTGCTCACAGAGTTGAAAAGCACTGTAGTGGATAACGCTGCATACTGTTGGAGTGTCCCTTTTCCTTCAGCCCCTTGTGAAATTTTGGTACAGAAGAAAGTGATGTCATCAGTAATGCAAAATGTGGACATGCGTTTAGGGTTTGTTAAAACTATTGGTGGTATAGTAACATACTACTTGAGAAAGAATAAATAATGGATTAAAGCTCCAGATTATTCCCTACGCATGCACTCACAGGTAGGGATGGATTTAATAGCTGCATGCGAGCCTTAGGCCAACTTTTACAATCTTGCCTGCAACAATGCATATTTTTACATGTAATTATTTTTATAAATGGTCCCTGAGCTCATTTCAGGTTTGCAGAAAGTAGAACTAGGTATCAACATGATTAAAATATGTTCTTTTTTAATTGTATGTCTGTAGTGCTCCTGTTGACTCTTTCTTTCCTTGTCCACCAGGTACTATGCTGTCCTGTACCCGATGGTTTACCCGATGAAGATAACAGGCAACAGAGCAGTGGTAGCTCTTGTGTATGTGTGGCTACATTCCCTTATTGGCTGCCTCCCTCCCCTTTTTGGCTGGTCGTCTTTGGAGTTTGACCAATTCAAGTGGATGTGTGTGGCGGCCTGGCATAAAGAGGCTGGCTACACTGCCTTTTGGCAGATCTGGTGCGCATTGCTGCCGTTTGTGGTCATGATGATCTGCTATGGATTCATATTTCGCGTGGCAAGGATTAAGGCCCGCAAAATCCACTGCGGTAGTGTTGTCATTGTGGAGGAGGACTCCCAGAGGAATGGGAGGAAGAACTCCAGCACCTCTACATCCTCTTCTGGCAGCCGAAGGAATGCTTTCCAAGGGGTTGTCTACTCAGCCAACCAGTGCAAAGCTTTCATAACCATCTTGGTTGTCATTGGTGCCTTTGTGATTACGTGGGGGCCTTACATGGTAGTAATTACATCAGAGGCACTTTGGGGAAAAAATAGTATTTCCCCTGCCTTGGAGACATTGGCTACATGGTTGTCCTTTTCTAGTGCCATTTGCCATCCACTGATTTATGGACTGTGGAACAAGACCGTGCGCAAGGAACTACTAGGAATGTGCTTTGGGGATCGGTATTATCGCGAGTCCTTTGTTCAGCGGCATAGGACATCGAGGTTATTCAGCATTTCCAATAGGATCACAGGTAAGCCATGTGGCCACACAACACGCTCTTTCTTAATACCAGTAAGAGCAAGGCTTAATGTCTGCATGCACTTGGCATGCTTCTGGGCTCTGTAAACAAAGTGGGATGTTTCTGGAGGTTTCAGCAGTCCTTTGTTCAGGTTTTCCTAGACACTTGAAGGGAGGGGTTTTTTTGTGGGAGTTAACCTCTTTCTCCTACTGTAGTTAAATTTTCTCTGCCAGAGAAGAAATACTGATGAGGTTAATAAAAATAATTAATTTTCTTCTCAAGAATTTCCTTTCATCTGCCTACTGTTTTGTGTTACCTAGATTTGAGCTGTACCAGTAATACATTTTGCAGCACTCTCTGATTCCTGGCTTTATGCTACAGCTCTGTGAGTTTCACTCAAGTTACACCCGTGTTAACTACTTGCGTAAATTCAGGTTTTAGTCTTAATGACTGTGAAGAAAATGATCAAAACCAAAGTAAAACGGTGTAAACGAGTAACACAATTTGATGTCTCCTCAAGTTGCAGGCTGAGAGCTTCACTTGCTCAGAGCTTTTTTCATTTTAAAGTAGCAATGCAATGAAATTCTGATTTTTTTGATAATTTCCCTGGTCCTGTTCAGAAGCTTCCAAAAATAGGACATCTTCATGGGGTCCCTTGGGACATTTCATGCAGAGGCAGGAATGGAAGTTATTTAATTGGGAAGAAAGATCTAAAATGCACAAGGACATAGAGAGCAGCATGGCATATGTTATCTTTTCTGCAACCTGGGATCACTGGGAGATACTGTCATCTAAATGAAAGAGTTCTGCAGCTTCAGCCGCATCACAAGCTGCAGGAGCTCTCTTAACACTCCTCCCTTTGGCAAATCTGCATCGAGGAGATGCTGTGTGTGAATACATTGGGAACTGAGGTGGGACAGAAAAGACAGGAAATTTCTCTTTCCAAGTGATAAGCTGACAGCTACAAATTTATTAGGTGTATTAGCTGGAGGCTGATGGGGGGGGGAGGAAACAACCACCAAATCCACAATAAAATCTTGAATGGGATCCAAAGATTTATATCAAGAATCTCCTTTCTTCTTGTTCTGGGGATTTGAAAGAAGCCAGGCGTCTTGGTGCCTCAGCCTTGCTCATGGGCTTCCTGCCCCACTAATGACCTGTCATAGCTGCTGGTGGCTCCTGGATACTCTTTACCTAGAAGGTGTCTGGCAGATAGCCCTATCTCTCTGAGTGTATGCTCCATGTTCAGCCTGTCTGGCTGATAAAACACATGCAATTGCAAAAAGAGTGGGAGGGAGATGGTGCGGCTGGACAGGAGACTTGCCATATGGAAAGGCTGCAAGGATACCTGAAAGCTGCTGACTGGATTTCTAAGATAGGAAGTCCAGATGCTGTGTACTCTGGATCAGCAAGGCGAGCTTTATTTGTAAGATAAGAAATAAAGCAGTAAAGTGGGTATAACTACTGTGTTTTTACTATTGCAGAACCTTAAACATTCATTGTATAACAAAACTAAAACTCTTGCAGATTTAGGACTGTCTCCTCACCTCACTGCCCTCATGGCAGGTGGGCGGCCATTAGGAAACAGCAGCAGCACAGGAGACACAGGTTTCAGCTGCTCACAGGATTCAGGTAACTAAGTCTCTTGCTTTCTTTTCTCGGGCAGAAGATTGCGCTTGTAACTTGACAGAACTCTGGGATAGGCTGTGTTTACACGCAGATGTCTCTTGGTGGATGGATGACATGAAGCGTCTGTTCCAGCTGTTCCAACAAAACTGCTGCAGTTGCTTTTTTTTTTTCTTCCTTATTCTCAATGTATTCACTTGCAAGATACTGTTTAATGAATGATGACCCTTCCTTGGTAATGTGTCTTGGGAACAGGACTCACAGCTGTTGTGCTCTTCTCCTTTAGTTTCTATCATTTTTCAGGGACTTTCCTCTGTACCCACAAGGAATGGAACAACAAAGTGCTGTGGAGAATATGCTTCTCTGTTTCCTAGTTTGTAAGAGACCTTGTCGTCTTCATCCTGCAGTGTAAAACATAAACATTTGGGAAGGTTTCAGCTTATGATTGTGTCACTACTTAAGACCTCTCAGCTGAAGACAGTTTGGAAAAGGGAAAAAGTTCTGCCAGTAATTTTCTACCCAGAACTGTAGCTGGATTTTTTTGGCAGTTAATTCAGCTACCACTCCTTTGTTGCACCACAGCTGAAGAGTATTTCACCAGAAGGTGATCTTCTAATAGTCGCTTGGCATTAAGGGTTTGTTTCTTACTTTTGTAAAGGAAGCTATGGAGTTGGGATTTATTTTGGTAGTTGTTTTATGCTGGTAGTTTTGTGCCTGTTGTGGGTATTTCTACAGCTGTATGTGATAAAAGGACAAAAGCATCCTTGTAAACCTGCCTCAGTTAAGAGGATGTTGCCTTATTAAGAGGACATTGTATTATTTTGAGGAACAGTACTGAGAAGTGTAAAGAAATGCACAAGCTACATACATACCAAGTGCTGTTAGAAGTACAACTGTTATGGTGGGGGTACCGCCCATAGCCTGCGAATGGATATACAGTGATCCACTGTAAAATACCGTTTCACTGGATGCCTTTACTGAAAGAAAGAGCAGAAAGGAAATCTTAGTCCCTATTCAATGCTGCCTGATGCAGTATATGATCCTGTGGCCTGTGATGCAGTTGGTCTTTATCTGCTCTGGTAGACAGAAGCTGGACTTTTCATGTTGTGAAGAACAGATGGAGTAGTAGGAGAGGTAAAAACATCCAAGTGGTGCCAGCTGCATGCAAAATATGAAGTGAGACCTGAGTCCCAATTGCTAGAAATGCTGCCTTAAGATCAATTATGCCAAGGACAGAGACCCACCTTGTGAGAATAAGAGGCTAGTTACAAAAAACACACTGTACTAGTGCATTTGAAAAAAGATAGAAAAAATCTGCTGAGTGGAAGAAAGCATCTCTTTCTTCCCACCCTTCCATTGCACACTGCATTTCTGAGGAGGATCCGGTACCCTTGGAGATCAGCAAGAGTCTACTGTTTTCAGCAGATGGCCTCAAACCCAGCTGATCCACAGAACAGCTCAGAAAATTGTTAGTTTATTTGGGACTGTGATTTAAGGCAGCAGCTCATTCTTTTTTGTGGACTGAAGGGAGATATATGACATGACACAAGTTTCACCTTAAAAAGTTTATCCCTTTGCAGTATCACAATGAATTGTCAACAAAGACTAGACCAGTGTGTTGTCTAGAGGTACACCCCCAGTGATGTCTTTCACTTTCTGTAAAAATGGGTGTTGGAACACCTCCCTGTTGCAAAAATAATTGATTTGGGGATCAAAAGCAGTTAAGTGGGTGAGGAGGGATGCACTATCTGGAGAAATTACAAAACCTATGAAGGCTCTTTGTTCAAAGCCTATTGTCACATCACAAGGAGCAAGTGGACTGATTAAAGTGTCACATGTTGAATGTGTGTAGCCTTGTCCTCCAACAGCAGCTTCCCTGAGGACTTCTCAGTTGGCACTGTCCTAGTGTCTCCCTGAAATGCTTGCTCCACTCCTCCCTTAACATGGCAGAGACCAGCATTGCAAGGGAGGTCTAGGCTGCAGTTTTGGCCTTTGTGTGAAAGCATTGCAGAGATGACAAGATGAGTTTCTTTGTGCTTGTAAACTCTATTTTATATTTGAAAGGAGAAAGCAAATGCAGGGTGGTGAAATAAAAAAAGGACTCGTAAACTGGAAAAAAGACTCACCAGACAAAAATGATTTCCAACCAGTGAAGGATTTTTCCCTGTTAAACTACACCTCAAGAAAGTCAAATAGGTTATTAGAGACAAACTAAACTGAACAGAAAAATCCCCCAGTTTGGATTTCCATTCAGGTTTAATTACAAGCATGACATTTGGCAGCTGTGGCTGTCTGCCTCACAGGTAGCCATTGTTAGCCTCTTGTCTGGGTCAGAAAATAGAGGAAGTTGCCCTCAACTTTACCCTTCATTTACTGAAGGTAAGGTTTCACCTTTGTCTGCTGTCCTAGTGACATTTTAAGCTCTGCAGCTGAGCATTTTGGCACTGCTTGAGGTTTTAGATGGCTAATGAGAAAACATTTCAAAAACCTATCAGCGAAAACTCTGACCTCATTCTTTTTCTGTGCAGTGTTTAATTTGAAATGAAGTTTCCTAGCAAAAGCTGGGATTAGACATCTTTTGAAGGAACTGCTATGGACTGAAAAGCTTTTGCCACCACTTAAATATTTTATCCCAGTGCTACTCTGTTTTGTTTGAGAGTTCTTGCTTTGTTTCAGGAACAGATACGATGCTTCTTGAAGATTATAGCTCAGATGGCCCTCATGCCCCACACTGCATCTGTCCTCCTCGAAGGAGGAGTTCAGTGACATTTGAAGATGAAGTAGAGCAAATTAAAGGTGGGATTAGGGGTAAGTATGGAAATGCTCAGAACAAAATGTATTGTCTGCTCAGGAAGCCTCCCAGGACTTTTAGAATTGCCTTAAAACATTCCTGACCACAGCGCACCTTGATAGGCCTGACCATTCAGGTCCATCTACAATATAAAAGTAAGATCAAATCTTTCTTCCATTTTTCAAGTAGCAACAGATGAGGACAAGAGTTAGAGCTTAGATTCCCTGCATACACATCATTTATGTTGCACAGCAGTATCCTCTCTGTAACTCCACTCATCTGGTGGCTGTTGCAATCTGTGTTTCTCAGGGAACACATTTTCCTGCCCTCATACTCTGGTTCTGTTATCCCAGTGTTTCTCATTTGCTGCCTCCTCTCAACTTTCTCATTCACAGACTTGAAATTCTTCCATTTATAGACTTTAATGGCTTGAATATAATTTCATTCTGTTTCACTTTTTATACATTTACTTCACTTACTGAGTATTTTTGCCAGAATGTACCACTGAAAATAGATGAACCATATGCACCTTTTTTTTTTTTTCAGTTAGCTCGTTGATTCTGTGCTAGCAAAGTGTTGCTGTGATCTTGTATAAAATACGGCAACGTTTTCAGCTGATAGTTAGAACAATAGGGACTAGAAGGCTTGATAATAGCAACTGAGTTTACCAGACAAGAAATTACTGTGGACAGTACAAAAGTGAGCAGAATGTCTTTAAGAATCAAGTAATAATAAAAGTTGAGTGAATTTTATGATTCTCAAATAATGCGAAGACTCCTCCTGTGGAATTTTCTTTCAAAGATGTTGGCAAAATTCACTTTTACCCTCTTCCCAGCATGAGCTGATTATTTCCTTGGACAAAACCATTAAAACATTACCATATGTTTCCCATTATCTTTGTGAGTGATGACATAGGACCAGGCATCTAATTTTTTGTGCGGCTCAGTGGAAGAGGGAGGTCTTAGTGCAAAAGTTCCCTGCAGGTTTAGTAAGTCTCACTGGTATGTCTCAGGGTTTTCAGTATCTCCAAGACTTTAAAGTACTTCAGCAACCTGTGGTGCCTGACACGTTGGTGGCTAGAGAGGTGTATAGATGCTACAAAACCAACTCCATCAGCACTGAAGAGCGGGTGTATCTGAGGTGATAAAAAAAACAGGAAGTAGTACACTACTGTTTGCAACTGCAGTCTTCAAACTCTTCTGGCATGGAGAGCTCTACAGCTTCCCCATCAGAAGTGGAAGTGGGTCCTACAATGTGGCTGGAACAAATTTAAGCTTAAGGACAGCAGACTGATCATTTTAATCACTACTTGGAAGAAGCCCTTGGAATATGGAGACTGTTAATCCATAAACACAGCATCTGGTGTTTGGGCTTAAAGCACATCATAAAATAGCTCTTAAATCGCACTGTTCCTGCAATGAAGTGTGAGATCTTAGTTCAAATACACTGAGAATCCCTCTAAGGCTGTAAATCGTTCTTACAGCAGAGGAAGTAAAATTTGAAGGTTCTGTTCCTGTCTTCTGCATGAATTCTTGCCTTGTGCCAGGCAGTTCCCATTGTCCCTAACCCTGGACTCCAAGCAGTAAGCAGAAATTGGGCTGTTAAGTACAGTTTGATACAAATTCAGACCAATAAAGTCTTGAGTGCACAAGTTCAGATTCAGAAAATGATTCAGCATACACTTCCAAGTTAAATGCATGTGTATAAACATTTTGCTTCATCAGATCTTAATTTTTTCACTTGAGCTGGGGGTAGTCTTAATCTGCTTGGCCTGCTGAGGTCACTCTGTGAAGTTTTGTGTCTACAGAACGGTTTAGGAACCCTGGGTATCATTAGTAAATGCACGCTGTAGGGTAGCTATGATCATGCCCTCTGCAAAATACCTTTACAAAAGGATCAATATTTGTCCTCAAGCATTTGCACAGCTATGCTGATCAATTTTCTAATATGCTGCATTTGTTTGTTTTTAGAAGGTGCAAAGAATTCTGTTCTTCATGTAAAAGCCGAGGTCCATAAATCTCTGGACAGTTATGCATCCAGTTTAGCAAGAGCTATCGAAGCCGATGTGAAAATCAGCTTGTTTGGGGAAGATGCTTTACCGGGAGCTCTGTTCCCTGGGCGGACTCTGCCGGGAAGCGGTATGAACACACGGCGTGGTGTCAGGCCCCACGCTGGCCAGAGACTTCAGTTGCAGAGCATCGATGAAGGGAATATTTGACAGGAGCACGGGAGTAAGAAAACAGAATGAAACCACTAAGCGGCACCTACTACAGTTGTTAAAGTGTTTCAGCAGGACCAGGGTACCTTGTTGGGATGTTTTTTGTTTTTGTTTTTCAGCAAATTTTTGAAAACCAGCTGAATTCTGGTACTTTTATGGCAGTATTTGTTTACTGTTCAGGGGTGCTATTGATTCTTTTGTGCCATGTCTTAAATCTATCACACAGTGCATAGGAATGCAGGGTTTGGTTTCGTCAATTAGATTATTAGTCTGTTGAATCTTGGGTCCATTACTGGCCAAAGCCCATACAGGAATGAAAAAGGAAAAGTTATGTGCAGTATTTAATTCATTATCACATCAATCCTATTCTAATCACCAGGATAATCAGCTGGAGCGCTCTGACATTGGGTACTACATTTAGCCTTAACTGCCACAGACTCCCAAATGGTGGGGCTCGGAACCCTAAGGGACAAAACCTGAACCTTTCAGAGAGCTCCTGTATATTATAGTCCTACTTACCCTTGCAAGCAGATATTTCTGGCTGTTTGGCCATCAGAATGCTAGTTCTGAAACTGGACTATGCATTGCTTCTGCATTACGAGACACCAGCTTCTCTAGGTGCAAAGGGTGGAAGCAGACCTGTACTGGAAGTACCACAAAGATGGTATTTGAGGAAATCAGCAGGGCAGAATTCTTAGTTTCTCTGAGAACTTCTCTTCCCCAGTTTTGCTTTTACTAAAAGGGCACTCTACGGCTGTAGTAAGCTTGACAGAATATAAATAAGGTATTGCCACTTCATGATTCATCTTTTCTAGAGAGAAAAGTTCTCCGAGTTTGGCTTTTTTTTAATCACGAGGGAATGTAGTATTTAAGCTGTAGTTATCTCAGCGCGTATATTTCTTGGAGTATTAATTCATTAATCTAAAATAAGAACATTTGGCACTTATATTGCACTTTGCATGTTCTTAAGCACTGTACAGACATTACCTTGTTAGGCCTTGGTGTGAGGGTTGATCAGCCCTGCTTGCCAAAGAAGGGGAGCTCGGCAACGGTCAAGCTGCTGGCAATGAAACAAGCTGCAAAGGTGGAAAGGTCTGTTACAAAAAGAGGGATGAGGTAGCTCATACAAGGATGCCCAGCTTGAGGAACCTTTCTGTGCCTTCCTGGACTGTCCCCTTCCTTGCTTTGTGGGGGTTACAGCCCTGCCTTACTGCTTATTTCAGAGAGAGGGAAATGTAAGAGTGTAGGGTAATTTCTTGGAGGTAGGTGTCGGTAGCAAATGGACTTGATTCATTTACTCTATGTCTGCTCCCCTGTGCCTCCACCTTCCCCCAGAAGTGGTTTGTATGAGTTTTTCCTGCAGAATGTTTGGAAATCAGGGGCAGGATCTTTCCATCTGGGCAAAAAATGAGTGTACGCTTATTGAATTATGGCTGTATGTGACTTACTCAGAGGCACAGAACCAAACTGTTTTCGAGGCAGAGCCTCAGTCCAGTACTGTATTTTGACATCCTGTTTGTCTGTGTTCCCAACAGAGAAATACATTTCAGCACAAGCTTTTGTCCATCTCTGGACAAGCAGCTTGACTTTATGAACTAGCCTGAATCCCATTACATTCCCATGTAATATTTAACTGCATGCTTAAAATTCAGTACATGGTTTGCTGATTAAGAACAGTCTGCAAAAGCAAGAACACTTAAGCACCAGTGAGATGGATCTTTGCATAACGCAGGAATGAAATGAAGTCCTCATTCCTGTGTTTTTTGCTTCTACTGTGTTCGGTAAATTGGCACCTGTGGGCACTCATTTACAAAAACCTAAAATTAAAAATCCCAGTATTTACCAGTAACGCCCTGTGCTGAGGTCATTATTGCTCTCATTAACATTACAATCACAAATGTTTTATAGTACTCGGTGCTTCTTAAGGTACACAGTTGCCTCGGATGGCTTTAAGTGTTTTATCTGCATCCCTTTTTATTTTATATTCCTGCTTCAAGACAAGGTGAGCAAAGCTGCTGCTGGATGTGAAAAGGGCAAATGCAAGTATGTATGTATGCATTGTATGTATGTATGCATTGTGTTGAAGCAGGTGCTAGCCCAAACCAGTGTGTATTTAGGAGGAGTAATTCCAAGGCACGTGTGAAAGCACAGAATTGTTAGTATTGTGTAAAACGCATGTTTTTCACACAGGTACTAAGCTAAATTCAGCCTTCAGGCAGGTCAGTGGAGTTGCACCCGTTTACGCTGTGACTGAATTTGGCTGTCAGTGTTCATTTCACTAATGTGTTATTTAGTGTAAATGTTGTTAATATTTTTGTACACACATTACGTATAACCTTTCCATAATCCTGTTATTACCAGAGTCATTGTCTCACTTGAATTGTCATTAACAGAAGCAGTAATTAAGAAATGCACACATTTTATAAAACTGTATCCCCCATCTTAAATATAAAAGAAAACTATTTGCAGTTTTTCGTCTGTGGAGTTCGTTTACACTACCTTTCTTTCAACTTAAATCTATTTTTAGGTATTTTACTTTTTAAAGTACATTGAGCTTCACGATGCGGCGCCTGGAACTGCACTTCCACAGTAGACCGGGTACGCTGAGTGGAACATAGGTCTCACCACGGGGTTGCTGTTTTCCACGGCCCGGCTGTATGCGCCGTAGCCGAGCTGCCGCCGGGTGGGCAGCGGCGGAGGCCCTGCTCCCGTGGCCACGCCTACCTGAGGGCCCGCCAATGGCAGCGCGCCTTCCTCTTCCCGCCCTTTCCTCCCGGCCTTCGAAAGCAGAACCAGCGCTGAACTGGGGGCGGGCAATAGTGAATTCACAGCGCAGCGGCGATTGGCTCCACCATCCCCGTGGCCTGCTCTCATTGGGCAATTCTCAGGCACTGTGTAGGATTGGCTGATTTCAAAAGTGGGCGTGGCAGCTGTCGACTGGGCATGGAGGCTGTTCCGTGCGCGGAGCACGGTGAGGGTCCCGGTCCCGGTCCCGGTCCCGGTCCCGGTCCCGGTCCCGGTCCCGGTCCCGGTCCCGGTCCCGGTCCCGGTCCGACCTCTTTTCTTCACCCTGCAGGGTCCCTCTGCTTCCTGAAGACGGGCGTTCGCGATGGCCCCAACAAGGGGAAGAGCTTCTACCTGTGCGGAGCGCAGGGCCCAGCGGCCTGCGGCTTCGTCCTCCCAGCGCTGTAGGTGCAGGGGAGGGGAGGGGAAGTGGGAGGGCCTCCCCCATGCTGTGCTGCTGGGTACCCCCTTTCCACCGCACTTCTCCCAGCCCAGTCTGTTTTGAGGGACATTCAGTACTACGTCAGCAGTAGTAAACTTTTCTTAGTCAGTCTTTGCGAGGAATCTCCTAGTATTTTGTCCCTAGTAATTGTTTTTGCTGTTGCTGTTCCCTGGGCAGCTTGTCTTGTCTCTATTCTTCCTCTTTTCTCCTTTCCTCCTTTCAGTATTCCTGCTTCTCACTGCTTGATCCATGAGGAATGCATGGTGGAACTGCAAGTCCTGGTTCAGCAGCAGGACAGAGATGAGTATCAGTAAGTTTCTCAAAATGTAACAAAAGTCTTTTGCAGTTTTAAAAATTTGTAATTCCTTGATGGCAGCTGGCTTGTAATTTCCTTCTAGAATTGAAAGGGCTCATGCAGGCTCGAGGCCTTTGCTTCACAGAATTGTCACAGTTGAAACAGACCTCCAAGACTTAGCATGTTTCAAAAATGTTTGCTGTTTTTGTTAGCTGTTTTATGCAATGGTGTAAAACTAGGTGATCAGATAATGTTTGTTTTTAGCAGAATTGAGCATGGCCCTGTGGTTGGGTTCATCTAGGGCTCACAATAATTGCATTGAATTCACCCATTTTAATTCTGATAAAGTTTTTGCAGTAGTCCTGGTTGGCTTCCAGTTTAGAAAAAAAAAGATCACATCCAGTGTTTTTCTGCTCCTGATGTGCTTTAAAAATTAGTTAACCTATGCAGTGTAACTAAAAGAATAGCTGTTCCTTACACCTTGAAATCATAGGACGCTTCTGAGGCTCTGAACAGACACTGTTTTTGCCTGAGCAGGTATTTTTTTAATAGTGAAACAAACAAACCAACCCACCACAAAACCACCCACAAAAAACAACAGTAAAACACCCAATAAGAACCCAAATCCCTGGGCATCTTTATCCAGAGAACAATGCTTTTGTAAAAAGCTTTGTTGGCACTGTTCATGGCCTTATCTTTGTATAAATCTGGATGTAAAGTGTAGATTAAGAGAAGGGGTCTGTGATATTTTTGTACAAAGTGCTTTTTAAAGAATGCGTAGAGTTCCTTTACTGGCTCCTGCAGTTCAAATCTTGTTTTATTCTTGGGCAGGTTGTTTTACCGATGCCTTAAAAGTAAGTTGAACGGAAAGAAATGGTGTGGAAGCATCCCCTGGCAGGTATGCCTGTTTCATTTGTGCTAGAGTATCTGCTTATTCCAGCAAGATTTTTCATTCTGTATGCTGTAATCATCTCTAAGACTACAGGGTGTGAGAGTTTGTATTTTCTACCTGAAAAGCCTATCAACTTGCTGTCCTCCGGATGAGACTTCTCTTATTCCTAAATTGTGCAAAGCAATCGCTGTTCTTCAGTCTTAAAAGAAACTTGGGTTTGATCTCTGGCTGTGTTCTTGTCTTGATGTTAATGCTGTTGGGGCTTGATCCCAAAAAAGCTCAGGGAGTTGGCAAAGAAAGGAGAAAACCAGTAGTTTTGTTTTCCTTGTAAAATGTTTTTCCTGATCCCATTAAAATGATAGGAAAGATGATGTTTGCAGAGAATGAAGTCTTGTTTGACATGAGCAGGCTGTGTGTATAGTTAGTAGGCTTTAATAATTTATAAATTAGCATTCATTTATTTGTGTAAATTGCAGGATCCAAAAGCTACCAAAGCGTCAAAAGCCTTAGAATCCCAGCCCAACACAGCACCTCTCTTCAATCCCAGTGGCCAAAGAAATCCATTCAAAGTGATAGACAAGAATTGTGCATTATCATCCTGGAAACAAGTTAAGCAAGGAAATGGAGAGGAAAGTAAAACAAAAGGAGTAAAAGCAGAGAAAGAGAGTGTGCTGGTGTTGCATAAAGAAAAGAAGTCAACCTCCGTTTCGTCCCTAGAGAAAGAACCTCTAGAAAGGATGAACACTCAAAAGAAGCAATCTATGGGAAACAGGAGTGATCCAGAACTTAAGAAGGGCACAGTGTCTGAATCTAAACTTGCTCCTTCTGAGACTTGGAATGGGAAAAACACCCTTTGGGAAGAAGAGAAACGAGGTGGCAGTGGCAGAGAATCCAGTAAATCCTCTCAGTGTGTGGAGAAAGAGCCAGGTGGGAGATCAAAGCTCTTTCCGCTAAGTTTTGGAAAGCAAAGTACAAGTACCAAGCCTACAGAGGCGGCGCAGGTTGGAGAGAAAAGCTTAAAAAGCTGTGTGGATGAAGAAGCCAGAGGGAACCAATACACTGGTGAGAAGAGCAGAGAAACAAAACTGATGTCTGAAGATGATGTGATTTCCCCAGCAGTCCCACAGCTGGCATTACAACACACTGCCCTGAAGGGAGGAGCAGAAGCAGTGCTGCCCAAGACACAGATCAGGCTGGGACAGCCTGCTGGTGAAGTCTCTGTCAGTGACAGTGATGAAACAGGGTTTGTTTATTCCTCATCAGGTAAAAGTAAACCTGAGAAATCAGTTGAGGGTTTACAATCAAGAGAGGTTCCTTCAGAAAAATCAGGAAAGAGTACTCAGGGGATGTCTTTGCCAGGTGCTGCAGCATCACATCACATGGAAGGATCCCAAGACCCTAAAGCTCTTCACAATCATCTTGTAGTGCAGCTGAAGCAGAAGAAGGTAATTTATTGCACCTATTATTCTTTTCTTTTTTTTCTCTTTTTTTTTTTTTTTTTTTTTTAATGTTCTGTGTTCAGGGTGTCTTCCCTTACTTGCAACAGGCATCAGAATATGGTATCCCCTCATGGCAGAAGCTCAAAATATTTGAATGGTTTAGGAAGATGTGGCAAGGGAGGAAACGGGGCCTAGGCACCTGCTGATTGTTTTAAGCCATGTATGAGACAATTGCCCCTAAGGTAATACAACCCTCTTCATTGAGGGTGCTCAGTTTTGACCTGCCTGAGTTTATGTTTGTCTCTTACACAAAAAGTAATTTGCATAAGATGCACAGGCAGCTTAACCTTTTAAATTAACGTGTTTATTGCTGGTGGTCTCTCTTGGCCTTGTGGAGTAAGAGTGGTCTAGCCATGAAAGCTCACACTAAGATAAAATAAACAACCTGTCTCTTTGCTTTTTCAAATAATTACCTGTAACTGTGTTCTATAGTTTTTATTATAAAACCTGATTGCCTAGAGCTCAGAACAGAATCTCAAACATTCAGATGTTTTTCCTGCTAGTATAGAAAGCAATGTGCAAGCAGGTTGAACATGGTGTGCTTTGAGAGATGTTAAGGTTGTCTGAGTCACTTGACTACCTATTACCCTGTTTCATAAAAAGGGGGAGGCCTTGCATCCTTCCTTCTCTTCTGAAGTACACTAATGCTTAGTTTTATTTTCTGCTAAAAGAGTATTTAATCACACTTAATGACATTTAAATGGTTTTGGAAATTGTAGAACAATATCAAAACACTAATCTTATGCCATAGTGATTTGTGTTTTTAAATGGCTGAGCTGATTGTTCTGTGTTGGCAGAGAGCTTGATAAGCACACTTGGGTTTTGTATTTGTTTTTGTTTTGCAGAGTACATTGGCTGCAGTGAACATTCAGCTGCTGCCAGATAAAGGGGAACGGTTATTAAAGCAAGTCCAGGATTTGGAAGCTGCACTCAGCACTCTTAACTTTTCGACAGCAAATACTACTGAAAAAGGTAGGGCTAGTTTGTTTGTTGTTTTTTTTTGGTTTTTTTTTGTTTTTTTCCCCCAGAACTTTGCAAACCAGTTTGTCTTAACTATAGGTGTTAGTATTGAGGACATAGAATAAACTTATATATGGTATGTAGTCTATATCAAGTTTGTCTGTTGAGATTCACTGAAGATGAGAAGGGTTAGTTGAAAAGTGTGTGTCTGGGAGAGGATAAAGGAACAACTCAAATGTTTCCTCTGAAGTGTAGTGGTTTTCCAAGAGAGCTTCCTCCCGTGGTTAGGACCCAGGGCTAGTTCTGTTTCCAGCTCTGGCTACGTGACTGAGAACTTGCCAGTGAAGCGTTAACTCCCTCTTTCTTGCAGTATATTGCTATGCTGTTGAAGCATGTTTGATTGCTGTGTCTGAATGTTTGTTACCAGATGCAAGATAAGTGGCTTCCAGTGTGCTGTTCCTGTAAAGTGACTTCCTAATTCTGTTAACTAGTATTAATAACCTGTGGTAGGCAGGCATTTTGTTGAGTTACCTGTATGATCACCTCAACAGGAGAGTTACTTTGTGATCATAATATCAATTGTGTTGATGAAAAGATCCAGTTTGCAAACTCTGAAAACTGAGGCTCTCTAATAAGGATCTCCAGTAACTCACAGGCCATCACACAACAAGCAGTCCCAATGTCTTGTGCCATACCTGATTTTAAGCAAGACAGACCTTTCCAGGAAGGAGAGAAAAACTCGTGAGTTCTTGCTCCATTTGTTCTTGGATGTTTTGATAGTTTTTGTGACCAAAACATTGACAAGAAGGGTTACTTTAAAAGGAATGAATCTTCTGTGAACAGTGTGCAAAACTGACCTTATGTTTGCACTAGTCTCATCACTGTTGCAAAGTTCATCGTGTTGGTATAAACAACACCTTGAGGCTTGGGCTGAACTGTGTGGCCTGTCATGGAGGAGTAGGCTAAGAGCATGTGTGGTAGTAGTTGCAGTGCCTTGGGTGATAGGGTAACCTGCTACCCTGATGTTACACACGTGAGACCACTTAGTAATAATTTGCAAGCAGACTATTGGGAAAAAAAGAAAGCCCTTCTCTGGGCTGTAAGTGCGGCTCTGAGGTCCATTGTGCAATCTTTTCAATGCATGATTCCTTTCTTCCTAAGGGGAGGATGGTAAAAGCAGCGGCTGCTGTGAGGAACCTTTGCCTAACTCATTTGGCAGGCCTGGTGGTACAAAGTTGATAACACCACTACCGCCTCAGGATCCTACAGCAAAGATGTCTTCAGGCTCACACTGTCACCCCTCTGCTGCTGCTGCTTTGGGTTCCAGTGAATATTATGGCTACAGTTTTGGAAGTAAGTACAGAAAGACTTTTTTTTTTTTTTTTTTTTCTTCAATAAAGAGAACACTGGTTGAAGACTTTCTGAAATAATCCTGCAAATTGTGGATATACAGCAGTGTACTAAAGCTTTTTTTGTTACTGTGAGCTGCATATTTCTTCCCCAGGCCACTGTAGCCACCAAGATCAACCTCTATGATGAAAGATCTGCTTGGGAAAGTTAGCACTGTAAGCACCTCTCATATATAATACTGTATCTTTCCAGTGAACTCTGGCATGCAGAATCTATATGGAGGAAGAATGACAGAAGACCGAGTCAAGGCTGTACACAGTGCCACGAGCGAGGCTATTAATCATCTTCACAAATCTCTAGAATCGTGTCCAGCAGAGCAGACAGCAGCTGAAGATCCCTCTGGGTTGAAGGTGAGTTGGCAAGGATGGAGGATGTCAGGTGGATGAATGAAGTGTTACATCTGGGTGATACCCTAGAGCATCCCGTCCTTTCACACTTTGAAGTGTTCTGCAATTTTAGCTCTGCTTGGAAGGAGGTGGTCTAATTATTTTTGATCCATGAGAGTTGCTTCAGATTGTCCATACTGATGTTCTACCCTCTTGCTGTGCCGTCTTCAGAATATTTAGCACTTGAATGAAGTAGTGCTTCAAAGCAACCAAACCACAACTATTTGTACATGACTGGCAGAACAGAGAAAGGTCCCTAGCGAGGAACAGACTGAGAACCTTCTTATTGTTCTTTTCTCCCAGTTAGGTGTCCTGGTGAGCTATAAGAAATAGTATTTTTAAAAAGTGTTGCAGATGATTGAGTTTGTCCAACTGAATGGGCTCCAGAGTAGTTTATTCCAATCTGCCAAAGAGCAGCTTTTCATATGTGGTCCCTCTTCTTGTCCTTTAAGAGTCTGTAAGGGTCTCTGACTTGGTGGGAGAAGGGAAGTGTTCTCAGTCCCTCTCCTTTAGAGTGCTGCCTTTTGTGAGCAAGGTAGGCTTGGGTGGATTTTCCACCTGAACAAGCCATCTTTACTTGCTGTCAGAGCACTGTGTTGTGCATGAATCACTGGCAAGACTGTTCTATGGTACCGCTGACCACCTGTCTGCAGAATTTGCTTATTTTGAAATGATATCCCCATCTGTGTGGGAGACAAACTGGTAGGAAAACTCCTTTTAGTAAGACTGTAGTAGGACAGTTTAGCCAGATAATTTGGTACAGGAAGCAGAAGTGTCTGAACTTTGCAAGGTGTTCCCTTCAAATTCTCTGTCTTGCCCTCTTAGGTTCCACTGCTGCTGCACCAAAAACAGGCGCTCGCATGGCTACTCTGGAGAGAGAATCAGAGGCCATGTGGAGGAATTCTGGGTAAGCAACAGAAGAGGAAAGGGATTTTTGGGGCCAGATTTATGGCAGCAACAGTTTGGCACATAACTTACTCAGAGGCCAATAACTGTTTTGCAGGCATGTCGAAGGGGCTTGTTTTTCTGTGCCCTTTATCTGATTACAGCTATTAATCCCTAATGAAATCACATCTTGAAATGGTCATAAGTATATTTTAATTTCCCAGGTTCCCCGGGGCAATTTCTGTTGCAGTATTTACTTCAGTGTAGATCTGTTCTAGGGTGGCTTATTTCTGCAGGTCATCACAGCTTCTGTGTGTCTTTTCCCAGCGGATGACATGGGCTTGGGGAAGACTTTAACGATGATTGCTCTCATTCTGGCCCAGAAGCAGCTGAAAACAGAGAAGACAAAGGAGAAATTAGAAATATGGCTATCCAAAAATGGTATGGAATTGTTTCCATCATACAGTACGTACATTATGATGCAGTGCCATTTGAAATGCCTAAAGCATTATAGGTTAATGGCTTGTAAAACAACACTTTATCTGTGCTCACTTCCCTTCTGCAGGAAAATTCTATCGGGCTTAATATTTACTTCACTCCCTTGGAAGGCCTTTCTTTTGATCAGTGTCATTTGTTCTTCCTTTGGATGTGTAGAATTTTCAACTCGCTACTTGATAATTGTTTTGGGATTTATTTCTTTGTTGATTAGTTTCCTGAACCAGTTAAAGCCAGCATATGCTCTTTTCATAGCATAAGGACTTAAAATAGTTACTACTGATATGTCCCTGGGACTTGTTTTGGTGTTTGTTTGGGTTTTTTTTCCTGCCCTCTCCAACTACTTTTATCTTGTCCATAGAGAGAAGAGATGTTAGAGTCTTTTTCAGAGAGCATTGTTTCTGTGTCCACAAACTGTTACTGTCTTCATCCTCATGAAACTGCTTGGACTACTTTTTTGCTGTCTGGCCAAGTTTACTAACTGCGTGTTTGTCTTTCCAGTGTGGTTCATTTTAGTCTTCTAGAATAGGAAAGAAGAATTTATTTGGTACTGTACTCTAGGGAAGATCAGAGTTAGTTCCTGAATTCTAACCTTTCGGTTTATCTAAAGGCAAGGGCACAGATATAGCATAACTCTGAGCAGACAGGAGGTGATGTGTTAGTGTTTAAATAGAGTTTTTTCCACCCAGAACTAACAGTCACTAAGAATGCAATGGAGAGATGTCTGGTTCACAAACTGCTCACAGGAAAAATGGATCTGTTAGTTGTTGTGAATTTTATAGAATCGTAGAATGGGTTGGGTTGGAATGGACCTTGAAGATCATCTAGTTCCGTCTGCCTGCCATGACAGGGACACCTACCACTAGACCAGGTTGCTCAAAGCCCCATCCAACCTGGTCTTTAACGCATCCAGTGGTGGAGCATCTACAACTTCCCTGGGCAACCTTTTTCAGTGTCTTGTCCCCTTCATAATGAAAATCTTCCTAACTTCTTATCTAAATCTACTCTCTTTCAGTTTGAAGGTGTTACCCCTTGTCCTATCACTACAAGCCCTTGTAAAAAGTCCCTCCCCAGCTTTCTTGTACGACCCCTTCAGATCCTGGAAGGCTGCAATGATGTCTTCCTGGAGCCTTCTCTTCTCCAGGCTGAATGACCCAAACTGTCCCAGCCTGTCTTCACAGGAGAGGTGTTCCTTTAGCAGACTTTGTTATAGCCTAATTTGAAGATATTGAAACTTGTCTGCAATATTTCCCTGCAGATTCCACTATTATTCCTTCCTGCAGTACTTTAATCATTTGTCCTGCATCCTTGATTCATCACTGGAAGAAAGAGATTGACAGACGCGTTGGCTGTGGCAAACTGAGGGTCTATTTGTACCACGGACCAAACAGAGATAAACACGCAGAGGTGTAAGTGTTAAACCACAAATATGAGCAGGAAAAGTAAGATACTACTAAGCAGAAGATTGTGCATATCAGTGTTGAAATTCAGTGGTAAAATGATGGAACAACCGAAGTACAGAAATGTGGAGGATCTAGAATGTCAGTCTGATGTCTGCTGTCAAGGTGTATATAGCAAAACTTCTATGGCCTGGAGCCATGCTGAGTGGTTCTGGTACAGGCTGATAAACCAAATAACAAAAAAAACCAAAACAAAACAAACAAACAAAAAAAACCCCAAACCAATAAAAACTGCAAACAAACAAACAAAACCCCAAAACAAAGAAAAGCCCCACAAAACCAAAGAAAAGCTGTGTGTATTCTCAAAAACATTTCTTGCTTGCAGAGACTGTCAGTGGCAGTTTCTTCCATGCTTGTGTTTTATAGTTAGTGGGGGTGTATTTTTTTTTTATCAGCTGAATGTATAGATTGGAAAATTTTCTCCACTGCTTCAGGTCATGCTGAGCAGTGTTTCTAGGTAGCAGTTTCTAAGTAGGATTCATCTCATGTGGTGTGCATACTGTACCACTGTCTCTTACTGTCTTCTTGAGCTTGCTGTGTCTATTTCCAGTGCCCATAAAATGGGGACAATGTGTTCTTTTCTGACTACTGTAAAGCTCAGTTTTCTGTAAAACTGTATTTCAGCTCATGTTGAACTGTGTTGTTCTTAATCTGTCAGCATGCATTTTGTCTGTCTTGAAAAATGAATTCCTCATTTGTTCTTCCTCCTGATTACTACTTTCCCTTTATTCAGGCTCTCCGAATATGATGTTGTTGTCACAACCTACAGCATTCTTTCCAAGGAGGTTCCCACGAGCAAAGAGGAGGGGGAAGTTCCAGCTGAGGACCATGATGTCAGGGTGAGAAGCCATATTGTAGATAAGGGGATTGCCTTCATGTTTGGTTCTGAGGTGTTGCAAGCCATTATTGTTTCAAGTAGCACCTTCAGTATGTTATATTGAGCAGCAGGTTGGTTGTGGGGTTTTTTTGTGGTTTTCTTTTTTTGTGGGTGTGGTTTTGTTTGTTTGTTTTTGTTTTTTTTTTTCTTCTTCTTTAAATCACCTGTTCAGTTTACACAATAAATATAAAAAGACGAAAGAAAGGGTTGTGAAGTGCAGAAAGACAATGGGGAAAAGTATTCACAATAAATCTTCTCTGTAGTAATAGAGAATACACTACACTGAATACACTTGACATGTCTTTAAAAGGTAACTTAAGAGTGCAGTGATGAATCTCCTACTGCTTTTGAGGTGAGACTGTAAAAGAATACTACTCTTCTCTTCAGCAGTTCAAGTGGCAAAGAACACCAATGTCACTTTAAACTACCAGAAACCTGTTGTGCCTGGGCTCTGCGTCAGTCTGAACCAAGACTGTGGCAGCTTACATGCTGTGTTCTTGAGGAGCAGCAATGTATTTGTGAGGCTATGAAAATAATGAAGTGATTGCTGAATGCTAACTGAACTTGTCTATGTAGTATAGAGGACACCCCTTGCTGGTGGCTATTGTTGTCTCCTACCTCTGTGTACAGATTCAGATGTAGCTCTTAAAGGGAGACATTGAATTTCATGAAAGTTCAAGGTGGCATCTGTAAAGCTGTAGAGAGATCAGAATAATTATATGTGGCCCTTGGTCCCGGCCTAGCAAAATTCTACTGATATGAAATTCATAGTAGAGGCAATAAAATGTTAGAAGCAAGAAAGAAAAACAGCAAAATATTATAAATTGTTATTAAGAACAGGCAAACATGTTCTATTCTTTGACTTAGAAACTTCAATAGAAGCTTTGAAGAGATGATTTTTCTTTTTGTGTGTGTGTTTTTTGGTGTTTGGGGTTTTTTTTCTTTTTTTTGGGAGGGCATCTCTTAAATGACAGTAAGAGCTCAGACTGCTGCTGACTAACATCACTAAGAGGCTTCTTGCTTGAAAAATCTGTTTGCCTGTGGCTCTTTTAGAGAGTTACTCTGGGCTATAGTCTTGTTTTTCTTTCAGAGTGGATCATCTCCCTGTTCCCCTCTGCTCAGGGTAGCCTGGGCTCGAGTTATATTGGATGAAGCTCACAATATTAAAAACCCGAGAGTTCAAACCTCTATAGCTGTGTGCAAACTGAGAGCTGGTGCCAGATGGGCTGTCACTGGGACACCGATACAGAACAACTTGCTGGACATGTACTCTCTCCTGAGGTGAGCTGGCTGCATGTGGACACATGAACAGGGCTCATATTCTGGTAATTCTTTGCTGATGAAGTGATGAAGTTGTTTCTAAGTTTGAGTGGTTTCTAAGATATATGGGGTAGTGAGACTAGTTATATTAACGCTTCAGGCGCTGGATTGCAAAGGCTGTGGTTGAGGCATTGCACGAGGCCGACCATATGTCTGCTGTTGCATGTAGCTATTCTGATAATAATTTTTTTTTTTCACAGAGGAAAATTACTTCAGCTCTCCTATGTCTCCAAGATGAATATCCACAAAGGCAATTTAAACAAACAGAATTTTTGTGTGATAATCCTTTCTTCTCCCAGGGCAGCTTGAGAGGACATTGAAGGAAAGGGTGAACACTTCGGTTTCTCTAAACAAATGATAAAACTCTGTTGCTCCTCATTGCTGAGGTGGGGAAGATTATGAAGGGTGTTAGAGAAACAGGGAAAATTTGCATTTTAAATAAATTTTGGATAATTGAAATTTCGTTTCAAGTAAGAAGTATGGGGGTTTTGAAGTAACAAATACACTTTTTAGCAACTGCCTCTACACCTTGGTTGTCTTCATTGGCTGTTGGTGCTTGAGACATAATGAGCTAAGAGGAAGTGATGGGTACAGAATCAGAAAGATGTTTTCATGGTGTTAGTGGTGACAAGACTTTTGAGCAAACAAGTGATTGATGCCATTACACTGAAGTGTTTTACTGCTCCTAGCAGCTGTGGCATTTGAAGACTGCTTGTTTTGGACAGCAAGAAATTTGGTTCTCATCACTCAAGAGTAACTGGAAAACTCTTCTTACCTTGATATGAAGCTTCCTTCCTTCCTGTGATAGGTTTCTACGTTGCTCTCCTTTTGATGAATACAAAGTGTGGAAGTACCAGGTAGATAACAACACAAAGAAGGGAGGAGAGAGGCTAAGCCTCTTAACCAGGAGCCTCTTATTACGGAGAACTAAGGACCAGCTGGATTCAGCTGGCAAGCCCTTGGTAAGAACTTCAGCCTCGGTTATGAGACATTCTGTTGTTTTCCTTGTAGCAGCCAGTTAGTTATTTATGTACATAAATTTGTTAATGGGTGGATTTTCCTGTCTACTGCAGCCTTTTGAGCAAGAGGAGCAAATGCTTGTGGAATGCTTTGCTTATCCAGAAAGCAGAAATATACAGCATAATTAAACCTTTTAGTTATTTTTGTGTGCATGTGATTTATGTGTCAAGTAATTGTAAGTAGGTGTCCACTTAGTGGAGAAGTAGCCTAGATCTCTGAGAATCAAAGCTGTTGCATGTCAGGTGGATCTGGTGTGTGCTGGGGCATTGGCTTTCTGCAATACTCTTTAAAAATAGTCTTTTAAACTGAGTATTAGGTCAGCGATGTGTCTAACCCTGTAAAGAGTGTAGTGTGGGTGTACTGTCTGATTCTGAATGAGGAACTGAGCAGCTACTTTTACAATGCAATAACTGAATCCCTCTGTGGTAGTCATGCAGCAGTCCATACTTAGTAGCCCATGCCTTTTGTGATTGGATGATTTGGGATAAAATTTTTTTATCTTGAGTGTTAACCAGGCTGCTTGGAGTTTGATGAGTACCTATGTTGTGTCATAGCTGCATTAATAGAAATAGCCTTGATGAAGAAACAGCTGTCTTCTGAGGTTTAGACTGCTGTGTTAAATCTTGGGATGCTGTATGATTTTTTTTTTTTTTTGCACTATCTGCATCTGATCCTGTGTATTTTTTTTCTTCAGGTATCTCTGCCTCAGCGCAGTACGCAGTTGCATCATTTAAAACTTTCAGCAGAGGAGCAGTCTGTGTACAATGTGCTCTTTGCAAGATCCAGGTATGAATGTGGGTAGAGAAAGGTTATTGAAAGTTTTTGTTTCTTACTGGTATGAAAAATCAGAGTCATCCCCTTTGGGTGAGAAGAGCTTTTGAACAAATTCCCGTTAATTTTTTTCCATTTCTGACTCTCTATTAAGAATGTTTGAAAACACATTGCTTGTTCTGTAGTAGTTGAAACTGATGGTTTTTTTCCTTCTGTATGTTCATGCCTTGTATGTGACTTGTATTCTAGTCTTACATGTAATGTCATTGTTTTCAAGACTCCAAAGACTTGGAATTGCAACAGTGGTTCCTAAAGGATCATGTGCTAGCATCTGTAAAGGAGAGAATTTATCATCTTTGCCCTGAGATATTTATACTGTCAGAAATTATGCTGGCCTCTCCAGATAGCTGTAATTCAAGCCAATGTCACTTTGTGTTCTCCTGGGGTCTCTTTCAACAGTGTTGCTGTAAAGAGTCTTCCTTCCTTTTAAATATGTATTTAAAGATGTCCTTTTGTTATCAAGAATGTTATCCATTGGGCTGGCTCCTATTATACACAAGGTATTCCAGTAAGCAGACTTGCTTCCTCTTGTGTTTTGATCATATTCCAGTTAAGCAAAACAGGGTTTTTTTTAATGATTTTGTGACTAAATATTTCACAAAACCTTCCTTGTCGTAATGCTTCATCAGCTTTCTTGTTAAGCTTGTGTTTGTCTTGCATTTTTTCCTGCTGTAAATCCCACAGTCTTTGCCTTGTTTTTCCAGGTCAACACTACAATCCTACCTAAAGAGACAAGAGCAGAAAAATGAAGGCAGGGAGTATGCTGGTGGTAACCCGTTTGAGAAAGGTTTGAGCACACCCTTCCCTGAAAATATTTGTAGAAGTGACTCTTAAGTGTATAATTAAGGAGCAGAAACAGACCTGGCCATGTGGGGTCAGGACTTAGAAATTCTTTGGAAAATGCTTCCCTGATGTTATGAAGAATCCTACCATAGTATTCCAAAAGACTTTACTCACTGTTGTGGCTCTGAGCAAATCTCTTAGCTTCCCTGGGCCTAAAATTCCCTTCTGAAATAAAGTTCTAATTGCTCGGAGAAGAGATGTCAGTATAAGGTGTATGGTATCCTGATTTGTGATGTTGCCTTTTTGGGTTTTTTTTAAGTGGGGCTTGATGGGTTCCTGTGTTAAATCGGGTATTTCCTTGTCTGTTGTTGTCACTTAGTGATGAAGCCCTTACTGGAGGTGGCTGGGCAATGTTTGGAAATGCCTCCAAGAGCATGTTTTGTCTTCCTTCCTTGGTAGTTGCGCAAGAGTTTGGGGTCAGTCAAAAGGAATTTCCATCAGGCTCCCAAAGTGCCTCCCAGGTCTCAAGTACTGTCCACGTCTTGTCCATGCTGTTGAGGCTCCGTCAGTGCTGCTGCCATCTCTCCTTACTGAAAGTGGTAATTGCATTGTATTGTAGTGGTGTGGGATTTTTTTGTGGAAAATTTTGAACGTGTTTGTGTAAGTTAACAGACTTTGTAACACCCTTGCATTTCTTAGCTAGGGGTATATGAATTAAGCCATTTCTAGGACTGTGTGTTTTACATCTTGAGAGGTTTTAGATGGGCATTCTTCCTACTGAAGAATTCCCCAGCATAACCAATGTGGGCAGCTGTGTCTCTATAAATACCTTAATTTAGGTTTTTAAAAAAAAAAAAAAAAAAAAAAAAAAAAAGAATTTAATGTCAAAGAAGTCTTGATCTTAACCTAGTCTTGAAAAGTGCACAAGTTCTTCCCAAGTGTAGCATGTTTGAAAGGTTTGTGTTTCGAAGAGCTCTGTAAGCGCCTTGACTGAAGTAAACAGACCTTTCAGAATTTCTTTGCTCTGTCATACAAAGAAGCTCTAGAATAAGTCCAGATATTAAGGGAACAGGCAGAGGTTTATCTCCTAACATCTTAAATTCTGCAATTGTTAAAAGCTGTGAGAGGGGGAGTCTGAGGAGATTGGGGCACAGAAAATGGCTGAGCTCACATGCTTTCCCTATGCTGTCTCATCTTGGGGCAGAATAATGGGCCAAAGGGGACTGTTGGTCTGACCCAGTAGTGTTTCTCAATTGTTCTTTCTTCATATTGCATAGCAAAGCTTCTTTCAATCCCACTGTCCTCAGCAGAGATCATGCAGACTGCAGATCAGTACTGAATTCAATGTCAGGCTTGTCTGTGATCCCTCATTACATTGCTTTCTTTCCTGCAGGCTCTGGACCAAGTTAACTTGAACAGTGAAGGCCTTACTCTCTCCATTGAGGAGCAACTTAGTGCGTTGACGCTGTCTGAGCTCCAGACTCCCGATTCCAAGTCAACAGTCTGCCTCAATGGCATAGCTTTTAAAACAGATATCTTTGAAATCACCAGGGAGAGCACCAAGGTATTCTGGTTGTGGGTTTCTGACCTTCCTTGAGAAACTTGGATTTCAGCACTTTGCCTTTTCGATTGTTAATGAATTGTCATACCTTGGTAACTGTATGTCAGGCTAGCCTGGCAATTTAGATAAAATCAGGTTATTTTACTGATAGTCTTCCAAACCCCTTCTGGAAGGCTTCATCTTCTCAGGTATTGATGGGTGCTTCTAATAAAGCTGTGAGAATCTGACTGTGCTGATAAACTGTTAGTTAAAATCTTGAGCCCTGGATTCACAGTAGTTTAGAAAAGCATGCATGTGAAACCATGGTACTTTCTGCCATCCCATTTTTTGTAGCTCTTTGCAAGAGGAGAGGTGGCAATAACTTAACTTCTTACAGGAGGGTTGGAATCTATAAAACATGTTTGTATGGTGGATGGAAGACATTTCAGTTGGAGTTATTTTAATGACTTCCTATTTTAGTGAAGAATAGCCAAGCCTGAGCTGGATTATGACAGCAAGTAGACTAAATTGATGGGGGTTTTGTTTGATTGTTTTGTTGGGGTTTTTTTCCTGCAGATAGCTCACCTCTTGGCTGAACTGAAAACTCTTCAGAGTCACTCAGAATCTCAGAAAAGGTTAGTAAACATGTAATTTTCTTTAGTCATAGTGATTGAGAGAAGCATGTCTCTTGACAGCAGCAGAAATAGTTTAAAATTTAATACAAAACTTGGTATGGTAAAAGAGTGGCAGTACTGCAGTAGTTGAAAGATGATTGGGGGGGGAGGGAAGAATACCATATGTAGAAACCTTTTTTCCAAAGTCTTTTTCACAAAGCATACCCACCATAAGAATGGAAACACCAGCATTACTGTTTTTCCCTACCAAAATGAACAAATTATTTCCTTGTAAACTGTTTAATTCAAAAAGTAGGCAAGTGAGGGGCCCAGAGGAATTCAAGTATGTTGTTACTATTGATTCATTTTGCAGAAAAAAGTTCAGAATTGTGATTGGGAGGTGACAATGTAAAATCCAAAAATAGAGGTGAAAGTTACAGAATTAATTTGTCTGAATTTTACTGGGTATTAGCCTTCCACAGCAGATGCTACCACTACACTTACAGGTGAATCTGTTTTGGAATTGGGAAAGGACTTGGCTCTAGTTTGCAGTGGGGAAGAGTGCCCGAATCATTGTCTTCTCTTAGGTGAGACACTGCAGTAACCGAACTGTTACAGTACACATAGAACTTCTTCTAAAGTCCTTTTTCTCTCTCTTCAGTGTTGTTGTCTCTCAGTGGACTAGCATGTTGAAAGTTGTGGCTGTGCACCTGCAGCGACTAGGGATGAAGTATGCAACAGTGGATGGCTCTGTCAATCCTAAACAGAGAATGGATGTAGTAGAAGAGTTCAACAACAATCCCAAAGGGCCTCAGGTATGCAGTCAGGGCAGGAAAACTTGTGCTGCTATGAGCACCTGTGGTAGCTGACTTCATGATTCTGTTTACTGGTGCTACTTTCATTTGGACCTCTAGGTGCCAAAATCAGCAGGGAAGGAGAGAGCTTAAAAAAACTCCCAAACAGCTTATACTGGTCAGGAACAACTGCTAAAAAGCTCCTTTTGATGTTAAACTTCTGTACTGAGGTCATCTGACTCCAAAGCTAGTTTGAAGGTTGTCCAAATCTTCAGTGTGTTCAAAAATGGTTTTGCTCCAGAGAGTTAGTTATGTGGAAGATGTGGGGCAAATTAGCTCTTTTCAGAGCAGGTTGGTGGTTTCCAGCTCATGCTTCTACACTGGAAAATGTTTCTGTTTATTACTTGCTTGCCAACGAGCCTGGAAAACTTTATTGGTGTTTTCCCACATGTTGGATACTTTTTACCAGACTAATCTTTTTGAGAAGAGAGGGTGACAGTTGAATCTGTGAATGAGGCTAAAATTAACAAAAGCATATCTCACCCCAGTATAAAGATAGAAAGATTGGGGTTGGGACAAGAGAAGTCATAGTTTTCAACATACTCAAAATAAGGTGACCTCATGGGACTTCCTTCACTCCTGAGTTGTTGGGATTTGGGGATATGTGTACTGATATGTATACTGATGAACTACAGTGTGTTGGCTCTTCTTGAGAATAGCTTCCAGTCTGAAACTTTGGCCAAAGGAAGGAAGCTTGGCAGGTGACTAAAGACATCTGAATCCAAACTGTTCATAGTGATTCCACTTTCATCTGGACACTGATGTTCCTGTGATTGAGACAGGACAGGCTGTCTCTTCTGAGGATGGATCTGTGACTGGAAGGGGAGAATGTGGTGCATTAGCTTCTCTTCTTTGATGGATTTCTTGAACAAGCTGCTATCTACAAGAAATTATTTCACCTTCTAGCTTTGAATTAGAGGATTTTTGACAGCTATATGAGTAGCTGACCCCTTAAGATGAGGAGCTTAAGGTACCATAGCATGAAATTGAGTAACAAATATATATAGCAAATATCTCTCCTTAATTATTTTACTGCTGTACAAGAAATCTTCTCTGAATTGACCATATGCTATATTCCCCATTCCTCCCCAGCTACTCATCTTTTTCTAAATACTAAGATATGTGGAAACAAGACAAAAGGAGTATCAGGCCATTTCAGTCCAGTTACTCACGTTTAAGTAATCATTATTGCTAATTCAGAGTTGATGCTGATTGATCCCATTGTTGGCAATAGGCTGTCATCAGAGGGGCTGGTCATTTGAGTGAAAGACGGATTGCGTCTGAACTTTTCAGTCCTTTCTCTAGTCTGTAAAAATGTATCAGGGTAACGTGTATGGAATGGTAGGCTGGCTTCTCTGAGCCATAATTTCCATGTCCAGGCTTCTGTGCCTCATCAAGTAACATCTGGCAAGCTTCCAAACATATAATAAATATACATATGTAATATAAATATGATGAACAGATCCTTTAGTTCAAATTAATATGTGGAACATAAGAAGCATATATTTTCTGGCACCAAGCTCCTTAATTTAACTCTCTTTTGGCCTTTGAAGGTAATGTTGGTCTCGTTGCTGGCTGGAGGCATTGGTCTGAACTTGACTGGAGGAAACCACCTCTTTCTCCTTGACATGCACTGGTAAAGAGAAGTAAAAGTTACATCTTGGAGGATATATGTAGGACTTGCTGCTTGCTTTCTCACTACGTGTATTGTGATGTTTGGTACAACTGGATTAGGAGGGAAGAGTTTTGCTAAGAGTAAAGGCTAGTGATTAGTTGTGGAAGAGTGTTTTTATTACGGCCTTCTTCCAAGACACTCTGACTTGTAAGAGCACCAGATTGACGTACAGTTTTGTAGGGGTGAAAAACATACAGGAGGATAACAGCAATCCCACGAAGCAAGCCTGTGGTCCGTATCACAAAAGGATACTGGGGACTTGGCAGTCCCCGTCTTAACTTCTTAGCAATGAAAATGGTACAGTAATGCTTACAGGGAATTTGTCTTTAAACAAATCAGTTGTATTGAGCATGGTCAGTAACTTGGCATAGCTGGTGTACCTTGGGGTGTTACAGAGGTATGCAGCTAGTGTATAAGAGCTCCTGGTATTTATGTTGTCTCCCTCGAAGTCTGAATTTTTTTTTTTTTTTTTTTTTGTAAGCTAAATGTTGATTATGGGAACTTACAAAGCTAACTAATGTGCTTCAGTACAAAAACAGCTGCTGAGTAGCAGCAGTAAGATGTTTCTACAATATGGAGGTTAGGCCAACAAGTACTCCCTGTAACCACATGTCAAATGAAATAATTAATGTAAGTAACTGGACTTTGCTTTCCTGCTTCACTCTTCTCTTTCCTCACTAGCTACTTGGCTTTCTCTGAGTACTAACTTGGCCAGAAATACAGGGCTGCATGGAACAGTGGTCCAGTTCATACAGCTGACTGTGTGGGGTTGTACCATACTTCTACCAAGGGAAATGCAATCAGGGTGAATATTAGCAATCAAGCTAGTAAACCTAAGGTAACCCAGGAGCAGTTTTAGTTCTATGGAAGAAGAAAACAGGATGCTCTGGAGGCAGAAAAATGAGGCAAACACTTTGGTATTTCAGTTATTCCTGAACATAAGCCATTAAGTTTGTTTGTGTGTTGTGTGGTCTTTTTTTAGTTTGTTGTTGTTTTGGTTTTTTTACCTTTCAGGAATCCTGCTCTTGAGGATCAGGCATGTGACCGCATTTACCGAGTGGGGCAGCAGAAGGACGTTGTGATACACAGGTCAGGATTTGCCTTAGCAGTACAAGGCGGCTGCTGCTGCTGTACCATCTGGCTTTAGGTAGCAAGACAAGGCCTTGGTTTGAGGCATATTTCTTTACTTAAAGCTGGGCACAAGGTCTGACAGCAGGATTGGGGTTTGGCATTGAGATAAAGACTCCATGAAAATGCTTCTATGTGGCATTTGCTTGCATGTCTCTGTTCTGGTAGCTAGCAATGGTTTACTGTTTTTCAACCTGTGACTTAATGAGAATGTTCTGTTCGTTCCTGAGAACAATTCAGGAACCAAACCGTTTCTCTTCTCTTACTGAGCGGAGATTTTTCACTGTGCTCCCTAAGCCTGGGCCTTTGTAATATCGCTAACATGAACATACAGAGCACTTTATTAGACACAGGTCCTGTTTGATTTTAGTACACTTGACTAGGTTATATTGCCTGCTTTGGTAACATAGTGTAACTTAGAGTGACATTACAAAGAGTCTAGTGATCCTCAGAGAAGTTGTTCTCTTTGAAAATAGAGGTTGGGGTTTTTTTTGCATTGAAATGTATGCATTTTTCTGTTCACCCGAGGCTGCTTCAGCAGTATGTAGTTGCAATGTCAAAATGATTCGCTTTTGACTCTGAGTTAAGGTTCAATCCAATAATAGTGGTTTGAGCTGGGGCAGCAGTGATGGATGTTCCCCAATGAGAAGAGAGCTCTTTCCCTGAAAGAGCTCACGTTTAGTTTGGTGTTGGGGGGTTTATTTTGGTGGTTTATTTGGTGGTTTCTTACTGGCTTTTGTAAGTCACAGTCATGGCGTTCTCTCCTGAGTTTTGGGCAACTAAGCTTTTGCTAACAAAATTAATACAAATTTTCAGGAAGTAAACAGATAAATACAGACTCAGTGTAACTAAGAAACTTTCAGATTCTTTGCCACTTACTAGAAGTGGCAAAGCTGGCTTTTACCAAAAAAAAAAGCTGTAATTGTAAATACGAAAAGGTTGGTGTAGTTATTGTAAATGCACAGCAAATACAAAGAAACTAAAATCTAAAATACTTGTTGGGGTACAGTGCTTTTAGTACATTAGGTGCCATCACTTATCAAACAATCATTAGAGGGTTTTGTCACTATCACTTCAGATTACCGAAGTTGAGGCCTAAAGTGCATCAGACTTTTATTTTAAATGTTTATAATATCTGGATATGAGAACAGCTGTTTTCTGGGCCCAGGTGTATTTTGTCAGTCACTTTGTCAAGCTATTAATTTTTAAGTGAGACAAGTCTCTGGAAATTAACTATGGAAGTGCTTATATAATGCTGGCTCTTGTTCCTAGCAGTTGAGATGATGTGGCTTTGTTGGGGTTGTTTTGGTTTGGTTTTTTTTAGGTTTGTCTGTGAAGGAACGGTAGAAGAAAAGATCGTACAGCTCCAGAAAAGGAAGAAAGTTCTTGCTCAGCAGGTGTTGTCGGGCAAAGGGGAGGCCTTCACTAAGCTCACTCTGGCTGACCTCAAAATTCTCTTTGGCATCTAATTATTCTTCACAGTACACAATGTAAAGTGATTTCATACCTACAAGTAACTGTGCAGAGGCATCAACAAGCCGCTGCTCTTTCAAGGTGGTCATTTATTTTGAAGAAATAACTACCTTTTTGTAACTCTTCCAGGAAGAGAAGTTAATAACTTCAGGAATTTAATACTGTAATTAGATCCTGTATCCAAAGGTTAATAAAGTTATAAATTAAGCTGTTGCTTTAAAACACTTTTAAGTAAATATTAAAAACATACATTTGCTTCTTGGTTTCCTAAGTATGCTTTTTAGTTTGAAAACTTTACTCTTTGGGACAGGAGAAACACAGGCATAAGGGAAACAAGAACAAGAGAGACAAGCGTGAGGTAGGGAAGCTCAGAGGTTGGGTGATGAAGGCGAGTGGACATGAAGGATGCAAAAAAACCCCAAATTTGAAGCATGATGCTATAAGGAGACTATACAAACTTTAGAATGTGTAAGTAACAAAATCAATGGACTCAGAGTAATACCTCATTTTCTCTTGTTCCTTAGGAAGAATTTCTTAGATATAAGTGAAAAGGTACTTATCTTTCCTGCTTAAAATATTCAAGCAAGGAAGTAGACTTCTGTTATGTTCTTACGAAACAGAACCTGAATTGTTGTGGGGTTGTTGTGGTTTTGTTTTTTTTTTTCTTCTGAGTATTATTGTAATGTTTCCTTGGTAGTCTCTTTGTGAAGAGACTTTTTCCTTAGAAGACGCTCCCATTTTTTAATAGTAGAAGAATTGCAAGTCCTTGATTAATGGTTTTTATTCTCTCCTATCAGAAGTGGTATGTGCAGGTGAGTGAAATTTCTAGGCAAATCTTTTTTTTTTTTTTTTTTCCCCAATTGGCAGTGCCTCTTTCCTGTTTCCGTCTTCCCCTGCTCTGTCTCTGGCCAAATCCATTGCATGTTGTGCTTTTCAATTGATTAATCTATTTATTTGGGATTTGGCAGTTCCTGTAAGTTCTGTACCAGTGTCTTAGGAGTAAAGCAAGAAAGTCCCAAGTGCCCACCTGCTCAGAAGGATCAGATGGGTCACAGAGTAGGGAGTTAGCAGGGCTGTGGTGCCTGGTGTCCCCTGGAAGTGCTCAGTAGTGTGTTGCAGTGTCCTGGTGAGAACTGACAGGAGCATTCACTCGCAGAGCTGCTTGAACAAGCACAGTCACTGACGGTGTGACAGAGCAACTTCTTTAAGGCTGGTGTTTCCGTGGGTCAGTTCATGTAATGAAGACCCTGGAGGCTGAGCAGATGCTGGAGCCTGTGCCAGAAAGCTTTTGCCCACCTCTGCCTAGAGAAGGTGTGCCACGGCGGCATCGCCCTCTCCCTGCCCCTCTCCAGCAGGCGGTTCTGCTGCCGTTCAGCCCCCGCCTCCCGCTGCTCCCCCTACGTGCGGTGCTTCCATTTCCGGGATGTGCTCGGTGCTCGCTCGTAGTGGGGTGGGTGGGGTGTGGTGTCAGAGGCTCGCGGAGGCAGAGCCGAACTGGGCCGTCTGAAAATTGTCTTGCAGGCGTCAGGATGGCCGAGCGGTCTAAGGCGCTGCGTTCAGGTCGCAGTCTCCTCTGGAGGCGTGGGTTCGAATCCCACTCCTGACATGTTAGTTTTTTGTCTGCGCTCCCTTGGGGAGCTCTTTTTCGGCCCGGTAGAGGCCGGGCGCGTGGGGGGAACTATTTCCTATTTCTGCCCCGCCGCTTGTGGGGTAGGCAGGAGGAGGCCGCGGGGCGTACGCGTCTGTGTGTTCCTGTTCGGCGGAGGTGCTGGCATCACGGGTTAGCCACCGCCCCTCGGGGATGTGCAATCAGAGGTGCTGGGGGGAGGGGGGAAGAAAAAAAAAAACCCGAACGAAGAAACAAACTAAAAAAAAAAAAAAAAACAAACAAGGCGAAGGTAACTATGGTGGCCGGTTAGCTCAGTTGGTTAGAGCGTGGTGCTAATAACGCCAAGGTCGCGGGTTCGATCCCCGTACGGGCCATGTGGTTTTCAGTGGTTATGGCCTTTTGGCATTTGTGTCTCTGTTGGGGGCTCTTTATTTCGTTTCTCCCCCAATCATCCTTTCGCGGATTAAGCGGAAATCTCGGTGACGCTTCCTACAGCACTTGAAATGCCTAGAACATGTAATGGAACAAAACCCGGGAGGAGGTATAACTCCTTTTGGAGTGTCCCACAGTCTAATGTGGTTCACTTACAGAGCAAAGCAGGGTAAACAGCAGCTGCTGCTGCTCTTGCGGTCTTGTTTTGGTAAGACGGCAGCATTGCCTGGGGGTGTGGAGGGTGTCCAGTGTGGGAAAGTGATGGGATTAAGGTGGTAAAAGGAGACGTGCTGCCAAGAGTTTACCCTCTAGGATGAACCTGCCATGGAGGGGAGGGTTCCTGGGCCTGTCTGAAACTAACTGGGCTGAGATCCTCGTGGGTGCTAGAAAACGTTCCCAGGGAGTGGCAGCTGCTTCCACGCAGACCCCTCAGCCTCTGAGGGAGCCCAGCCCCAGACCTGCGCCTGCTGCCAGCGGTGTTATCTCCGCCGAGGTCGGAATGCCGCAGGTGATCGGTCTCCCCCAAAAAGGGATGGGAGAGGAGGCCGGGAAGGCCCAGGCACCGCTGGGATTCGAACCCAGGATCTCCTGTTTACTAGACAGGCGCTTTAACCAGCTAAGCCACGGCGCCGGTCGGGCCGCGGCCAGCCCCCCCTCATCCTGCCCAAAAGGGCGGGGGCCGTGTGGCGGCTCCGGCGTCACCCCCTTCCTGCCGGCGGCGCTGGTGGGGCTTGGGGGAAGGTAGAGTGACCCCCTGGGAGCAGTTCGGAATTCTCTCATTCCCCATATGTATAACTGCTGACATTTTTTTTACCACGTGGGAAAAGAAAACTAAAAAATATAGGGACCGTATTTGAGGCACGAGAGGAGGAGTCCAACAATAGAAAAGGAATTGTTCGTAGTCGGCAGGATTCGAACCTGCGCGGGGAGACCCCAATGGATTTCTAGTCCATCGCCTTAACCACTCGGCCACGACTACCTTCTGCTTACAGGTGCTGGCTTCCCGCCTTTTACTGTCAGCGCGGAGGCTCCGCCACTCCTCTCCCTGTGCTTTTCTGCTGCTTCTCCCTCGCCGCGCGCTCCCAACAGGACATTGCTCCGCGGCCGGCACGTCCTGCCCCCTCCCGCCCCCAGCCAACGCTGCCGAGGAGCGCGGGAAAAGACGCGCGGCTCGCTGGAGTCCCGGCAGGCAAAGCCCACCCTATACAGGGAAATGGTGCGAGGCAGGTGATAGGGTGTTAAACCACTACTTAAGAAATAATACAACGCCGGGCCGGTTAGGTCAGTTGGTTAGA
>JAAGNO010011140.1:65468-76387 GCA_033439905.1 Ceryle rudis | reverse complement strand
CATTCTCATCAGTTAAGGACTGAGGATTCTATGACTTGACTGACTTAATTTATTCAGCAGAGTTTCTTCTGAACTTTCCCATTCAGATTACTGTAAGTAACTTGGAAATTATTTTTTATTTTCTTGTGTGCAAATCAAGAAATTCTGTATCACTTCCATGCTATTCTTTGGGCTCTTTCCATACACTTGACACTGAGCAATTATGCTATAAAAGCCTGTGAAGGGTGATGACTCACCACTTTCAAAATTCAGACACACAGTAAAATCTTCACCTCCTGCACAGCGAGGGTGGCTATGCTCCTTGAAGGCAAAACTACTTAAAAGTAACTCACTGAGGATAAGGCAACCCCATCAGAGGCATACACTGCAATGACAAATAGCTTAGCTTACATATAAGATGCCTCACACATTATTCTGGGATGTCAATATCATTTCTATGTATTATTATAGGGAAAGGTAAGGCTTCTACAGAGATTCAACTTTTCATTTATTTTATTTTTCTCTGGTTTCATAAAATAACCCACCATCACAGTAACTATATATTCTGGATATTTACATTAATTTGTGTGATTAGGAGCTGTTTCTCTGACACTTTGATATTTTGTGGTCCACATCAAAATTGAAAACTTTGAATTTTTTTTTTTCTACTATGCATTTTCAGAAAGTTAAAATATACATCTTACCCCTCCCATGTTCAGTTATAAGAACTGAAAAACTGAAAAAGGCAGATACCAGAGATGCCTATTTGTAGGCTTTTGTATGTCTCTAATACAGATAAAAGTATTAATTAAGAGTTTTCTTCTGACTTTACCTGTACATTACATTATGATTCCATTCAATCAGATCTTCGCTTATTAAAGACTCATTTTAATTGACTAAAATTATTGTATTTTTTAAAAATCATATTAATTTCAAAAAGCCTAAGAAATTCACCATAATGATATCTGCACTAACTTTTGAATGTCTAATAATGGTATTGTATTTTGCTTCATGAAATATTATAAATACTATTGTGTACCTATTTTCAAGTAAACCTAAATATGTGACAATATAACTTCTGCCTCTGACAATCTTTTATTTCCATGTAAGAAGCCATTTCAGATAGAAGCTTAGGTTTCAAAGAATTTAAATTTGTCATGATAGGTGTAATTTGGTTTACCTTAACTTCAGACCTGCATGTAAGAAGATATTTTCTTTTCTATTAAAAAATATAAGCAAGGAGTGCCTGGATTGTTTCAGAGGCAGAGCAGAAAAGTACACTGAAATTATTTCAGAGAACAGTTAATTAAATCTTATGATATTTTGATCAAACTTTACACGCAGAAATTTGTTTAATTCAAAGTTCAAAACAATTTAAATGAAAGATTAAGGCTATCACATGCTCCAGTTTTAAAGCACTTGAATACTAAGAACATCATACATATTTTCATTTTTTCTCTTGGCTAACCTGAATATTATGAAAGTATTCAATTTTATGATTTACAAATAACTAAACCATCAAAATTAACAACATGTGAGGCCTGATGTATCACAAAGATACTAACAAACAATCTTATGCTCCCTTAATTTTCAATACACTTTTTGGAGTCTCTGTCAGAGATCATTCCATTTCATGCTGAGCACTTGAAAATCTGGCCTCTTTATTGGACTCATAAGTGAGACCCAAATTGTTTTGAAAATCTGGCCCTTGTGGGCCAAAGGCTCCAAGTGTTTGCCTAATAATCACTCAAGAAAAAGCCCCAGTCGTGCTGTGACTTGGATTTTAAGAAGTTTGCCACAGAAGAATCATAATGAGGAATCACTGAGACAAATGCTTTTATTTACTTCTTTTCACTTAGTAGAACACATGTGAACTCCCTTAAGATTACAGTAGGCTCACAATTTATGTATTTGGATTATTTTTTTCACCATATTTAATCCATCTATCCTTAATTAATGCAACTGAGCCAAACAAATCATACCTGATTTTAAAAACAGCCAGTATCAAATGAGGGCAGGTGGTGCAAACATACCTAGTGCTTTCATCAAAGCAGTATGTACATTGCCTTCATTATGATATTGAAAAGCAATCCCACAGAGGATGAAGAACTCTGTCCTGTCTTGTTCCTCTGAGTGTCTGCTTGTCCTGTTTGGTACACCTGCAGCTGGTACATAACCTATTAGTATTTTTTTAACACATCATCTGCTAAGGAAAGAAGAGGAGGGTGGGAATAGCTCAGCAAGCAGCTGCTGGCAGAGAATAAAAGCTTTCATGCAGTATGAATCAAGGATAATACTGTGAGGTCAGCAGCTGATGTAAAGTTTGGAAGCAAGAATCTGTTTTTTTAAACGATGGATTCTGAGAGTTGTTTCTATCAGCCTAGATAGTGAATCCTAGTCATGTGTAATATGCTCAGATATTATAGACAAAAAGGGAAAAAGTAGGTTTTCTTATGCTCAAAGCAACAATAGGATCACTGTTAACATTTTGCATTAAAGAGAGATTGTAGAGCTGCATAGAATTAGCAGTTATAGCATTTGCCTTATGTGAGAAAATTTATTATTGTGATTGGTGTTTATATGCTGTTGCCATTAAACCATTATGGGCTGAACTCAGGCCATCAGGCTTGCTTCTGTTTACCAGCTTTATGTCATTAGATGTCCCAGAGAAAATGGCAACACTTTAATCTACTCTTACCATATCACCCATGCAATATATTTGTATTGATCTGTATAGTTTGTCTATATTTCTTTTTTAACATACTATCTTTCAGAACATTAGGGAATAATTTAATTCCAATTAAGATAAACCAAATTCTTAAATAATAATAACAACACCAGTCATTTGAACCTACTCTCATAACAACAAATCTTTTCAAGGTCCCCAAAGGAAAATTAGTGCCACCTAGTATGCATGGGGGCAGAGTGGGTGTAGAGACTAATTCAAAGCGAATTAATCTGCAGTTCATTAACAAACACTAATGTTACTTTGGGGAATGAGGAAATTAGCAGGATTATAATTATAAGCAACAAGTGTCTTCATAAACAACTAATTGCTTGCCAAGGATGTACAATATACTCTGTAAGGCCATTAGGTAGGATTGTTGCATGCCATAAATCAAGTTTTCAGTTGTGAAACAGATTGAGTTTATAATGTAACACCATTTTTGAAGAGACTTTACAGTGAACAAAGCAATTTCACAGGTGTCAGCAGGCCTGGTGAATTGTAATAGGAAATGAATTAAAGCACAATTTCTTTATCTTTGTAGATTAGATATCCTACCCTACAGCTATACCCAGACACCACTATTAGCTGACACCCCTGGTAAAGACAATAAACCAGCATTAGACACTGAGGGAAGAGGTTCAAAGACAAGACCTCACGAATCAGGCTGTCTGGACTCTGTCATGGTGTGTGTATGTCCATGCAAATGCAAGCAGTTATGTGATAGAAAAAAAGAGGCAACCCATTTGCCAGTAAAACACTTTATTTGGTTGTAGCGAGGAGATTGGTTGCCAGGGGAATCAACTTAGATATTGACTGCTATGGGGGCTTGTCAGGTTATACAGCAGGCATCCTGCAAAAACCTTGAAAAACAAACAAATCTGGCAGGCAGAAATCATTATGATGCCCGTGGCTGCTCTAACTAGTCTCTTCTAGCAGGGTCACTATATAGGATACTTCAAAGAGCAGGAAAGGGTTTAGGAGAGCTACGTTGCCTAGAAACTGAATGAACCTTTTTACAGGGGAAAAAATTCTACACTCAATACTCTTCAAAGCCTTTTCTGTTTTTATAATGTTAAAGACTATATTTTTGATTCTGATTCCAAACAGTTTTGTGGATGCTACAGGAGATCAGTTGTTTTTAAAACTTGCTTGATACAAATTTCATGAATGTAAAATCCATTGATTCCAGAAAGCCTTACATGAAAGGCTTGAAAGAGAAACATTTCTATATGCATTTTATGCCTGTTTTAAATTTGATTTGCACTTTCTGCCTTGTTTTTATCGTTTGTCAGTTTAAAGGCCTGCATCAATGATTCAGACATTTGCAAGGTGACAGGAGTGACACGCAAATACACAAATAGATTAAAGTTTCTGCAGCTACATATATCTAGATTAATGACTGCTGTGTTTCTTATAAATGTACTCTTGGCAAGATTCTCAGACAACAGTAAATATAAAATACACTGTTTTTTAAAAAACATAGAAACATAAAGAGCACATTACAATTACTCCTAAAATTTAAATATTTAGTTGTTCTTTTCTGCTTTTCTTTAAACTATATCCATAGGGACTACAGAGGATGGGGACATAAAAATAACAAGGGTGAACTACTTTCTTCTGGCTTATCTTCCAATATTATTGAGGCAGTTCCTGAAATATTCTCAAAGTTCCCCTAGACTTTAACATTATTTACCTGACTAAGGGTTAAGCAGGGATTGGGATCTTTCTGTTTCAGTGAACTGAGCTGAAGTAGAGACTGCTCAGAAGTGAGGAACTCTATAAATGTGAATTATGTAAGTAGATGTTTGAAAAGGGAAATTAATCTCAGTGAAAGAGCACTGTTTTCTCTAGTATCATCTGAAATCATGCACTTATATATGTTTTATGTTGACTAAAGTGAAATTTACATGTGGCAGCCAGGATCTTCTCATAGATGTTATCCAAAACATGTAAACTTCATATACAGTGAAGTTCTTTCTGATTTCTTTTTCTTCCAAGGAAAAGAATTTGCAAGGTCTGATAAGACATTAAGAGTAAGAAGGGAAGTTACACAGATGAAAGAAAGATGTGTATTACAATAAAAATTAAAAGAGATAATAATATCTGCCTAGACATATTGTTAAATAATAGCATTTCATAAAATCCCTTTGCTTACATAGAGCATTATGATAATGTCAGGTTCAAAATCCTCTGGATTCACTAAGGGTGAGAAGACCTTGAAGCAAGTCTTCTTAGAGAGGTATTTTGTTTTATTGGCATTTGTAACTGAATCACCTTAAGAATATCTGAAGATTTTGTGATGTAAAGAAAGTTCTCACTTTGTTTTAAGCTTTAATATACTATATGTCTTGTAGCTATTTCCCTTTGGATAAATCTTGTTTTAACCTGACACTATGAATTTTTCAAGAACATTCAGGTTCTTACAGATGCTTTTGCTAGTATATTCAGCTTGAGGTTGATTCCAGAAGTCATTCCTAAGCAACTAAAACTTGTTCCCTTCACCAGAGTTTTCAGTAATAGCTCTCTATGTTTAGATTTTGAACAGTGGGATTTCTCTCTTTTTAGCTCAGCAAATTAGGTTACTTTGCTGGTATATCTGGCTTGTGCATGGCTGAAAGAAAATTACATCTGTAAATAACAGAAATGAGGTTAATTTATAAGATCAAAAGAACTTTCAAGTTTCAACTTAACTCTCAGGAATGCCTGTCAGATTCCTCTTTAGTCCCCTGTAATATTAATTTGATGAAACAAAACATTTCAATACTGTAGAATCTAATTGTGATTTTCTTTGAGAAGAGAGAATGAATTCTGAATTAGGATTCACTTTGAAAAATTAATTGCCAGAGAAGATATTTAAGTATCTGTTCTTTGATCAAGTACACACTCAGATTTTGCCATTTGTCTAAAAATGAAGATAGCAAATTATATAACTAATTTGGATTCCTAGTCTGATAATAAATGTATAGATCATTGTGAAAACTACAACACATTAAAATTTTTGAAATCTTCAGTGCTTCTTCATATCACATGGTCTGTTAATGTAGCATTAAATACCTATTTATTTCAAAAATGTTTAAAAGAAATCATATGCTATAATCTAATACGTTAGAAAGGGATAGAAATTATAAATATTAAAAAAGCTTTTAACATGCAACTGAATATGAAAGAGCATGCCTGGTTTATACTTGCATATATTGTGACTGTGCATGAAATTTGTGTTGTTGTGCATACAAATGACAAGAGGGAAAACCTGCATACACATATTGTTTATCAACAGGCATGAAGTTAGGCATAATTTTCATGAAATACTGAGCGATACATAGGTTTAAAATTGGGGGGTTATTTTTGATTTTGATAATTATTTGATATTATTATTTCACACACGAAAAAAATGTCATTGATCACTTGTTTCTTTTTTGTGTTTTGCTTACAGAACCCAAATTATTATTGATTGTTAATCATTTTGTAATAAAATGAAACTGCCATTTTCAGTTCTTGTTTAGAACACTAATAATGTGTTGGGCAAAACCAACAGAAATTTGCCCAATGGCAAATTCAGGGACATCAGGAAAACTTTCTGTAAGACCTTTCAGTCTGTTCAGAAAAATACTCTAAATAAATTGTAGTGTAAAAGGAAAAGAGCAGAAACGATGAAACACTTAACAGAAGTGGTTTAGGTATGTTGCACCGTGTATCAAGTTGTGCTAACACAGCAGTAAGTATGATGATCTGAAAGTGGCCTATTTTCTATGCCTAGGTTAAGAGGTTCTCTAAACTCAATAGAGAACTATCCTTCCAATGCGTGTAAATGCACCAAGTCGTAGAAATGGAAATATCACTCTAGAACACAGGACATTTTAAATTGTCATTGTCGGGGCAACTGATTTCAAAATAGCCTTTCCTTTAAACCATTTACATTGCTTAGCCACATTCACCTCAGAGTATTATAATCTTATATATTTTTGCAGGTGCTTCAACTCTATTCTATTTAATGTTCATTGTTACTAATTATTTCTGCCATGCTCTCCAAGTGGGATAAGTGGGGTCTTTTTGGTCTGCAACAGGCTGAAAGATGTTCACCTTTCCCAGTTTTAGGCATGTGCAAAAAGTCACTACATATCACAGTGCTCTAAACTTGTTCTGCTTGACCAAGGAAGCATGGCAGAGGGTAAAAAATGCAAAGATTCAGCCTAGAAAATTATAACACATAGCACTCTTTGTATCAGGCAGGTTCTGTCGCTAATAACATTGCTATTAGATACCGGTCACTTGCTTGGGGGGAATAAGGAACACTCATTCAGGCAATCAGATGAATCAGACTGCAACTTTAAGAGAAAGAGAACTGCAAGCTTGGCTTTAAATTAGCTTCATTTTCCTACAGACTTTGAAACGCCTCATTCTAGAAATAGCTTCAATATTCAATATATGTACATGGATATTAACTATACAGATTCATAATGGTAATCTATACTCACCTATAGTTTTGTTTTCTTTGTATTTTTGTTGTCACTGATGGCCAACATGTGACAAAATTGTATTGCTATGGTAAATTACAGTTCAAGATTTCAAATAAAAATCTTACCAAATATTTTATGAAGAACACAGACAGACATGAAAGTGCATATCTCCAGATATAAGTTATAATACGTTAAGACAGAAGTAAAAAAACCCTGTGTTGTGAAATAATACGTGTGTAAGTAGTAAATACCATGTTATCTTCACTGATATTTGTGGACTTGTCACATCAGCAGATGATTCATCTTCTAAGAGTTTCTTAAATTAGTTTGACTATAATATGTAATTAAATAGAAAACTAAAATCTAAGCATGCAAAGAATCCCATTACTCATACATGAGATTCATGAAAAATATAAAAAGTATCTATTAAAATTCAGTAAAAGTAAAGCAAGATTTCACTAAATATTTTAAAAGGAAATACTTTTTGTATCACGATTGAAGCTTATGCCCAAGATGCATGTCAAAAATTCACCTCAGGACAGAATGGAAGTTTTGTTCTTCAGTTAGTTGCCTAACTACTGTAATTCATGTGTGTCCCACTTTAGTTAACTGATCTGTGAGTTTAAGACACTTCCATGCAATCTGCCATTTTGATGCTTATGTAAATTCTTCATCAATTACTGAGTGTTCTAGCTGCATTGTATCAACTACTTCAATATCAAAAGTTTCCAATAATTAGACTGAAAAACAGACTGCATGTTGTTTTGAAGTCTTTGCCTCTCCTGCAAATTAACAGAGGGACAAGTTGAACCTGCACTCTAGGCACTATGACAAGAAGTTCAGAATAAGAGCATCAAGTAACTACCAAAGAAAAATATATTTATCTGGGTCAGTAAACATTTGATTTCTAATCAAAATGACATAAATTTCTACATACCTTTCTCCAATTAAAGCTCTTTGCTTTAAAAAAGATATTGCACATTGTTAAGTGGATTGTTGCTAGGATCCCAGAATTAACCAAAAGCAACCAGCATTCATGAAAGCCATATAAAAGAGGTTTTATTGGCACTTAGCACAAGACAAATGTAGGATAATCAATTAGTCTCAGCCCAGGTAAAACAGAAGAAGAAAAAAACCAAGAAAAGTCACTTTTCATTTTAATGTTGTTGACAAATAGTAAGCATTCCTTTGTAGTGTGAATAATAGGGTGGAAAAATAATTGCAGTTTTAACTTTGACCTGTACAGTCCATAACAATTTTGATACCAAAACCTTATACTTCTCAAAATTATGTGTATTTTATGAAATATAATTATTTGATATTTCTAGATCTAAAGCTTCTTGAAGCTGTATGTATTTTGTGTTACACATTCATGGTGTTTCTGTCATCATCATGGAAAAGAGCTTTTATAGGAATGATTATTGAGTTCCATTACAGTAACATTCTCTGGTTTACTTTTAATTTTTGTTTAGTAAATCAGCAATTTTTAATAACTAAATCCATAATAAAGTGTGTGAGAAATTAAAAGTGTAATTGATGCATTCCTTTTCTTGTATTTTTGTCTCTGTTAATTATGTAATAAATCTAAAAGGTTATAGATTTGACTGTGCATCTGCCTTTTCCTCCTTCATAGAGTCTGTGGTTGCTATTTGATGTAGATTTTTATACAGCTATTGTTTGAAAGACTCTTTGAGAAACACATTTGGACCAAACTGCAGTGAGCATAAAGTACAAGGATGATTAAATATAATTATGCTGAAGTCTTCATAGAACAACTGAAAACTGAGACTGCATACTGGAGGCTTTTCTTTGGACTGTATGGGTGCACCAGTTTGTAGTCCTTTGCTGCTGTGGGCTGTTCAGGCTTTTTAATTAAATACAGCAGCACCCCACCTAATATACCGTTACTGTAGTGTTGTCCTTGATAGAACACGTTAAACCATTTTGGCATTTGCCACTGTTTTGCATGTTGGTAGTAGGAATTCAGGGGAAATATTAAGCCGGACAATTCTTGACAGATATTAGGGAATATAATAACTCAAATACTACAGAACTGCAATGTATATTCTTCCAAAGATTAAAATATTTTGATCATTATCAATTTAAAAGTTTATCATTGTGTTACATTTTAGAATATTTAACTGCCAAACTGGTACCATGGAGATGATAAGATTGCAATTACAGTTTGTGTACATAGCAGTCATAGAAGTATTCTTCTTTCACAAATTTGTCCAGTCACCTTCTATATGGATGGAGTTGTTAATATGAGAAACTGCAGTAAGGTGTTCTACAGCTTCTTTATTTCGGTACAATGACCGACTGTTTTGGACCTGCCCTTTTAACTTTAATTTTGTGTATTTCCCCATGTCCTCGTACTGGGAGCACATAACAAACAGTAAATCCACATTCACTGTCTCTATGCCACTTATTACTCTATAAATAAACTCTACCATATTCTTTCCTTACTCACCTTTTTTTCTATACTGAAAATTCCTGTTTCGATATCCTTTACAAAGAAACTTTGATTATCCTTATCCATCTTCTGTATATATATTTTTTTATTCTATCTTTTCCTTTGAGACAGCGAGCTCTGAACTGCACACAGAATTCTGTAAGTGGCTGTGAAGGATGTATTCAGTGGCATGATTCAATTCCTTTCTTAGTAAATCTGAGGTATTTTTACAGTAAGCAAAGACTCTCCTCAGTTACATATGAAATTTTCAAGTCAAGTTTTCTAATGAAAATGACACTAAATACATTCATTTCTCTACCAGAGTGAAACCACATGTAAATAAGTATTTAGAAAAATATGAAAAAGGTATGTTAAAAAGATGCAAAATGACGGTTTAGCATTCACACTTGACTAATTTCCACAATTTTGTCAGTAACTTATAAGAGTTACTAGTAGGGACACACAATATGTAGAATAAATATTGTGTAGTTCAGTAGGCGTTTATGATACTTAAAATTAACATGTTTTATTAATTAATATTGAGAAAGGGATTTTTATTTTATTATTTTACAGGTTTGCCTATTCCTGACCTTTATGAGAACTTTTAAGTCACCCATGTTATGTTCTGCAAAACTTATCTATCTTGATTAAAGAATTAAGTTGTATTCAGGTGTGAAATGTTTTGATATTAAATGATAGTCAAAGGACTCAAAAGGATACTAATACTAAAAAGTCTTATGTACACATTTAGCTCTCTTCATACACATAGTAAGCAAATCCATAGAATATAATTTTCCTCACAAATTTCCAAGCATTGTTATGCCTATTTTACAGCTAGGCAATCATACTCCAGGAATATATAGATTAGCATTCAACTGTACAAGCTCCTTAGTCACATGGTTTATTTACCTATTAACCTCCTAGAGATAATTTCATTGCATATGGAAGCATACTAACAGAAAGGCATATAGATATGTATGGCTGATAGATATATGTACATAGGTATATAAATGGATGATTTTTTTTTTAATTTGAAGTACAGCTAAAACAGCTCATTCTGTCTGTGTAGACTTATTTACATGTTATTGTGATTCCATGAACCTTTATTTAGTAACATTCTCTGATAGGTAATGTCCTCATGGCTTTACCATCTGATATTTTTTTAAACAGAAACATTGTTCTCCATGACATTTCTTTTGCATGGCGGGGGGGGGGGGGGGGAAGGCCCTGGGGATAAAAATAAGCAAAAGTGAAGAGGGGGCAAAAAAACGGTCACCCCATGCTTTCCTGACACGTTTTTGCA
>JAAGNO010011140.1:43528-65368 GCA_033439905.1 Ceryle rudis | reverse complement strand
TTGCTCAGTTAGGCGTGTGCTTGTTGCTTTGTTGTCGGGGGGAGGGGGGGGGTGGGGGAAGGAGCTGTGGATAAATATTAGCAAACATGATATAGGGACAATAACACGGTCAACAGTTGTCTTCTATGCAAGTTTTTGTCCTGTCAATCCATCTCAGTCACTGTTTAAATTAAATTTAATGAGATTTAATTTGAATAGGAATAAGTGAGATTTTATTTAAATGAAAAGCAAGTAAGTTGGTTGTCAGGACACTGAGGGATAGTAGAATAACAGAGCAGGACATATTCTAAGCAGATCAAAAGGAAAAATATTTTCTCATTTAAAAGATTCATTTGTCATTTCTGCTTTTGGTGATATTGTTGATGAAGGTTGCTCTTCATTATCAGCCTTTAAGGAAATAATAAATACACTGGTCACATTTTTTATTTACATGATGAAAGAATAGGACCTGTTCTGTTTTCATTTAAATGCAGTATGAAAACAAAGATGTAAGTAACAGAAATGGACAGTAAGATGAAGATGGAATTTTTTTGTAAAAAGCCCCATGTCTTTGTTGGTTTAATGATGTTTCTCCCCTCTTTTACTCATGCCAGAGATTCTGAAAATTCTAAGTTAATTCATATATAATTCATATTCAGTTTGTACCTTTTTTTTGTTTGTTTTAAACACACAGCAAATGCACACTTTGTATTTGAAGAATTATGTCAAACATCTAGTTTCTACAATACATATCCCTTTCTATATAAAAACCTTACTTTTATTCAGTGGCAAAAAAGCAACTTTTCTCTGCTTAAAAGCCAGATTGTTCCCCATTCTTATCTTTCAGATTTGCACTACATATTCATAAAAAGTCTGGAGAGGAAATACATTTTGATGGTTTCAAGCAATAGTTTGGCCACTTATACTTTGGTGTCTTGATTTCACTTTCTTACATCTTTATATACGTCTTATATTTTTCAACACTAACCATGGGATCAAAGGAAGAAGGATTAGCTGAAAGTCACCAAATTTGAAGCAATATTCAAATTTCCCAGAAGTATTACATTTGAGAGCGATTAGGATGCTCCTGATATCAATGAGTATCCAATATATTCAGATCAGTGAAGTCAAGATTGTAAATTAAGTTTACATAAATTAACTTAATTATCATAAGTGAGGCATTCTTATTCTCAATATTTGTCTTTGCCTTTAAAAGCATATTTTTTACTACATGGACCACCAGCCTTTTTTACTGCTGTTGCACTCTTCCTTGAAATATCTCCACCACATCTCTTCAAAATTTTGGAGTATTTAGAGGAATATAATTGGAAAGGAGTTCCCTACGGGAACCTTTCTGATTGCCTAAATGCACTATTTAGCTGTTCATAAACAAACTCTAAATGACATCAGTCCAGTATTTCTTTGTAGTTTTCACAAATTTCAATACAGGATATATAGCGGGGTTAAAAAGTTTGTGCTTTGACTCATTTCTCCCCTGACATGTCTAATATAATAACTGTTTTAATCAGAGTCAGATTTTGTCTGTGGATTAGGCCTGAAGTCCTTTCTTTAATGATATAAATAAAAAAAAATTATAGATGATGTTGCATTTTGCAATGGAAATATTTCCTTTCCTTACCCATTACAGTGAATTTAATTTATACTTGAGCTAGAACCTGATCCATGTACCTTCAGTACCTGCATACATTACCTTCCTCATATCAGAAAACTGCATTGCATCATTTCCGAAAAGCTACCCTGGAAGGTGATAATATAGTGAGTGCTTCTTAGTATCAATTATATATTTTCTTTCTGACTCAGATTATGACTTTTTGCACACTACTTTCAGGATGGCGTAGCTGTAAGACTTTAATAAAAGTAAACATACTCAGAAAGAGTATGCTTTGCTGCAGTTTAGCATACGAAAGAGATAGTTAACCTGAACTACTGTAACTCAAGTCAGAAAGGACTGTAGCAAGCACTCTGTCATTAGAATCTATATGGTAGAGTGACACAGTTGTAGTCTCACTCCCCTAGAATACCAATATAAAACAATAGTGCAGTGCAATATATGGAAGAGTTTCAGAGAATATCCTGAGGAGTTCACAATCAGCATCAGACCATTAAGGCTGAGAGAAAGAGAGAAACAGATCACAAGAATGTAAATCTTTTGTCAGACAAATTCTGTAACAAAATTTTAATTCTAAATTTGTATTTAAAACATGTGTAGATAGGGCAATTAGGGACATGGTTTAGTGGTAGACTTGACAGTGTTAGGCTTACAGCTGGGCTTGGTGATCTTAAAGGTCTTTTCCAACTTGAATGATTCTATGATTATATGAATAAATGCTAAATTGAATACATATATGTTATGTCTAACACTAAATCCTACACAATCCTTGGATTTCTATCTAGCTGCTTAATTGACATTGATTTTTTAGTACTTAGACAAAGTCTTTAATCCAGCAAATCTAAATTGCTGTTGCTCAGCTCTACATACTTGTATGCAGAGATGTGCGGTTCATACCAACCAATTAAGTTATTTAATGTTTGCTTCTTAACTGCCACTGAGGTTGGACTTCTGATTTGATACCCTCAAAGCTGTCAGGTTGATTTACTGTGACAGATTAAGTTAGATATTCAGAAGTTTTTTGCTTTTTATTACAACTATTGAAATGGCACTCAGTGTTTTATAGTAAAAAAATATATAGTATATTTCATATATTCATACTATTCATTAATTTATAGAACCTAGTCATGATTTCTACAGAAAGGTGTCAAGATGACATAACTATGCTTCTAGTGAAAAAGAGTTCTAATGATGATAAGACTATGACAAACTTATGGTAAAATATAGCAGTGATACAGAAAATTATATAATTATATTTTTCTCAATACTTTCTGCGTCAGTCAATGACACATACCCAGTATGGCAGAAAATGTCTGTAACAGAGCTCTGCAAAGCATCAGAGGCAGAGCCCCATGACAAGAATTCTTTGTGATCAGACCTGGGACGGCAGACATTATGTCATACCTCATTCTTCTTCAGTCCACGGGATGCTTACCATCTAATTCTTCTCAGTGTCACAAATTTTACAGTTTACCTTCTGTGCACCAGACTACAGCAGCTCCATAGCCATTAAACAAACTAGCCCTTTATTTCCTGAGCTACTTGTTACTACTATCTGTATGAAACTCTGTTTGTACCATGAAAAGTTGAGGAAAAGGAAAGAAGAAGAAAATTTATTACAGCTACATTAAACCCATATAGAGCAATAGGTAGGTCAATACAAGCTCAGAAATATTAAGCTTAACAACCCTCAGAGTTGAGGCCTTGTAAACTCACTGTAAAGCCTGATGGTAGCAATGGTAACACTGTAATTTGGAGGTACAGGGCTACCTGAACAAATCAGATTTTTCACTCGCCTTCCATCCACTCTTCTGCTAGAGAAAAACCTACAACTTCATCATCACTGTAAAAATATCCACTTAAAAGTATTTATTTTAGCAAGAAGAGACTGATCATTATTATTATTATTATTATTATTGATTCTTTCAAAGCATTATGGGATTATTGTAACCGAAGAAGAACCTATCTTGGCAATCCTACTCATTGTCAGAGCTGCAAGCCAATGGAGTGGCTATGTTCATATGATTTAGCCTTCTGACTTCATAGATTTGGATCTTTACAGCTTAATGTAAATTGATCTAAAGCTTCTATGGGTTTTTTTTACTGAATTCAATGAGATCCATACTAAACCTTAGGACAGGGTGTCAGTCAGTTACAGATTTGATGTAGCTCTGCTAAACATTAATTATGTAAGATTTCCCATTTGAGGTTATAAGGGGAAAAAAATCTCTGTAGATGAGCAAAAGGGTTATTTTAAACTGAGGAAAGTTTATTAGCTGGTGTAAACTAGGAAAGCTCCAGAATGGATCCATGGCTTGCAATAAAGTTTTATTAATAACTTTATTTTGTATTCTTTGTGCATTTAAGATAAAATTCTTAACAATTTTTAGCAATCTATACTAGTTTGAGAATACCTCTAGGAGGATTCTGAAAAAAATGGTTAGCATAATAGACACAATTGAACTGAACTTCCCAGAAATCTTCTTTATTTTGGTGCTATATGGTAATTACAGAGCTAGCACCATTGTATTCTGAGGCATCTGTCTCACAAGAAAAGGAAGTTATCACTTTATGCACACACTTTCTAACACACAGTAGTTTTCAATATTTATTCACTAGTTCTTTTTCTGCACACAATTCCTTCTTATGAAATAGTTCTTAGCAAAGACAGTAAGGGAAAGGATTTTGTTTTTTTCTTCCTGAGGATTTTTTATAAGAAATTTGCTGACATACATAACCTAAAAAAATAAAATAAAATAAAATAATAAATCCATAGGTGAAGTCATTCTTGCCATTTTTTCACCTCAATTAGATTTAACAAGTAAAAAATCTTTGTATATCTGAGTCCAGCTACTCTCCCCCTCTAGTTCATAGGTGATTACTCTGCCATATAATCCCATCTTCTGCATCTGCCAGTTTGGCAATGTCTCCTTCAAACTATAAATACCCTGCCTGTTCTGAAATGCTTAGCTAAACTCATATAAGTAGGAGTTAGTACTGGATAGATCACGAAAACATTGTATAATGTAAACTGTTACTACAAAGACTTCTAAATAGAGGAAATCCCCAAATAAGCTATCAGAGCAGGATTTTTTTACCTCCATATTAAAATTTCCTTTCATGTGGTTAGTTTATATAAAGTGACTACCTAGGGATATTCTTTACGGTTAGTTGACATACTGTTTGTGTTCCTGTTGCTACCCTGTACATATAATGATCTAAAATCAGATGAAAGATGTTTTATCCCCACCCAATACCTGAGAGACTGCAACCCCCCACCAAGTTTGCCATTTAAATCCCAACTGTGCTTTTGCCTTTAACTGTGCAAGACAGCAAGACAGCACATTTCGTAGATTAAACCAATAAACTAGCAAACATAAAAGAAACAAATCTCATAATTGTGGATTTCAATTAAATAAAGGAGGATCAAAGCAAACATTCTGCTTGAAATTGCACAGCTGCTATCTACACAAAATGAGAAAAAAACCAAACTTTCTCCAGCTTGCCATAATTTTGGGGGTGGGGGAAGGAGAAGGGAGTGCTCAAACCCTGCAGTAGGACAGATTGCTTATGCTTCTCACGTCCCAGTCAGTAATACAGAAATATCGAGTAATAAATTCCCTGCCTCTCCTGATCTGAGAAGCTCCCACCATCTGTGAAAGACAATTTGTAACATCTTTAGTATTAAGATTCAGTAAACAGACAATCAGAAGCATTGTGCCAAACAGTGCCTACATTTGGAGAGAAAAAACATAAAGCAAAAGTATGAGTAACACCATGACCCTTGTATTGCAAAATTATACAGTGACCAAAACAGTTTGGATTGCAGAGGATTTCTTTTTTTTCTTTTTCTTTTTTTTTTTTTTTTCCGCTTCTTTCCCCAGTTGACAAGGAGTGCTGGAGTCTGCACACAATTCAGCTACATCTGTGGGCTGCGTATGTAGGCCTCATCCTAATGTGTTGAATTATTATTGATGGCTGAGGCAGTTCTGCTCTGCTGGTGAACCAATAATGTCAAGGCAGTACCTGCAAGATTAATTATAGGAGAGAATGGGCTCTGGTTTCCAGGGACTGAGACATTAATAGAGACTGAGCATTAGTTTCAGGGGATTCAACAGACAGCTGAACAAATGCCTCAGACAACGTTATACATGTTAAATCCCGGCGCTTACGTCTTAACAGTACTGAAAAAAAAACCTTTAGAACAATTGTGTTTAAACTGTGAAAAACATAAGGCTCTATAAATCAAATGAAAAGGAAATGAAACAATATTGAGGTTGCTAAAGCAAGCTAGACTTTATAAACGTATATGAACATGTTGCCATCTGCACTATACTGAAGAGAAAGTAACTAATTTCTGTAGTATTAGCAGAAAAAGAAATCGCTTTTTTTGTGACTGACAATACCTAGGTTTTCAAAATATGTATGGTATTCCACACATGGAAATATAAGTTGGATCAAAACCGAGAATATTTTATGCTGTTTCTCTTGCACCACTGCAGTGGTAATTTGTACTCCATGAAGCATTTTAGCTGTAGGGAACAGAGAATATGCAGTGGATGAAGCTGCAGCCATAGCAACAGCTACATATATTTTCAGGCAATGACAAGGCACACAGTACAAAATTTAAGTGTATAACTCCTAGATTGGCTTCCAAAAAAAAAAAAAGTGAGGAAGAGAGTGATGAATGCTGTTTATTAGATAGCAATCGTGTCTTTTACCTTATCAAGACCCTGAGTTTCCTGCATTTTGCCTCTGTGATCAGAGGTGTAGCTAAGAGATTAGCTGTAACTATCTTGTCCTTTAGCTTTTGTGACTGATATCCCTCTTTCTCTGTTTCAGTGACTTCTAGGCCTAGTATTTTTGAAAGAGACTTAGGAATTTTGAGGCCCCATTTTCAAGATATTGTCCAATTACCCACCACTTGTGCCTTTTTCTAGTTATACAGTTCTTTTGACAAAATGAGCCCAAAATGAAGAAAACCTGGAGGTTGGTGTGGCTCAACACACCAAAACGTAGGCTTAGGCAGCTGATGTCAAAAGGGAATCAAAAAGCTTCACACTTCACTTCCAGTTTCACAATTGCTAACTACATCACTACTTTTCTTCAGACTTGGAACAGCAGCAGGAGAATGAGTAAGCAAATGCACCTGCGGTTGTATGATCAACAGTAGAAGGATATATTCAAGCTTCCATCTTTATGCCTTAGCTTCTGGGTGATTTCTTTCACAATGTCCTCTGAAACTCCACTGCCAATTTTTCATTGCCCACAGAAAGAGGATAGGAGACCCCAAAGAACTTCGTACATCTCAGACTACGTGGGAAGCCTAAATAGAGGTAAAAATGAAGCTGACCAAAGGGTTCAAATCCTGCACTGAAATAAAACAGTGAGGTTCCCAAACATGTTTTTACTCCATTCAGGAAACAATACCGATCTTTAAAACAGTTTTTCAAAAATTGTGATAAAATAGGTAATTTCATCTGGAATACACCGGGTTTTTGGGGTTTTTTTTGGTTTGTTTGTTTGTTTGTTTGTTTGTTTTTAATTTTAGGTCTCTGTTTTAATTATTGAGTCTATGAGACACCTTAGGGATGTTCTTTTGAAACAGACACAACTTCACAAATACCTGCCATTTTGACAAAGTGGAGAACATTGGTGAAATTATATTGATCTGAAAATAATATGACCAAGTTGAATAGCAGACCTATTTTCTCCTTCATAAATTCAGTTCACTTTTGCCAACAGTGATTTACTTTGTAGTGAGTAAATAAAAGTACAAAGTCTACATCCAACACAGGAGTGTAGGAAAGCATGTCCTGATACATTGTTCCTAGGTGAGTCTTGAGAAGGAAAGAAGTGCTGAAGCTAAATCTTGTGCAAAACTAAAAAAAAACTAAACCAAACCAAACCAAACAACAACAAAGACAGACATCTCGGAATTGTTCAGTTTGTCCTTTGTTACTTGTATCTTCTCTATGCTGATTTTGACTGACAATGGAGTATGTTACCGTGTTTGTTATGATCCTGAAGATAATCTCTTGCAAGAGTGAATAGTTAACTAAAATGTTGCATCATTCCGAACCATATTTGAAGGAAGTGAGATGTCATGGCTTCACCGTGTCTTTATCAAACAGTAGTGTGTGGAGGTGTAAAGAAACATGATGAAACTCTGTGAAGAGAAGACAGGTAGGCTGAGTAACAGAGCATTCAGTCCAGAGCAAATCATAGGCAGCATGGGTTATTTTAAATCAATTAGGCCTTTTAACAATCAGATTTAGCATAGTGAGGATTTCCCCTAAATGCTACAGTATATCACTAAATGCTTTGGCATGCAAAATCACCAGAACTTACCAAGAAACAGATTTATGCTCCAGATCAAAAACTCTAAACATTTATAATAACATTTCTGAAGCCACAGACTTTTTATTACCTTACTGTGTCCAAACTCTCAGAAAATTGCATATGTCCCTCACAGTGGAAAATAAGTGGTATAAATATATCAGGCACATCTTTGATCAGTTGATAAGACATTTGGAAACAGCAGGAAGAAAGGCAAAGTCTAGATACTTTCTCCTAAGGTGTGGAAAGTGTTATGCAGGTGTTATGATCTGATCGGCTTCAATTTGCGCTGCAGTGCTGTGCATCATGCTAAAAAGATATTCTCTGTGTTCATGCATCCAAATGCTACTGTATCCCAACACTCAGTTCAGAAGGTAAGCAGCATTGAAACAACATTATCCAAGGTAACATACACACAGAAGCAGTTAACCAAGGAGACAAGGAATTGCAGAATAGTCATTCCTAAACAGATAAGACTCATCAAACTAAGAAATAATTATTTAGTGCAGTGGACATTATTACTAGATTCTCAGAACTGAAATTAGAAGCTTTGTAAAAAACACATTTGTGATAAAGAAAAAAAAAAAAAAACAAAAGAGAAAAAGTGATGATTCTTCCTTTGGATAACTATTAAAATTTGACTTGTTTGGGTTATTCCCATACCCAAACTTACTACAAACCCACTTCTGTTTTCTCATCAATGCTGATAGTTCATCTCTTCTAACAGGAAAATCAGATAGCAAAGAAGAAAATTTACAGCTTATTAAATATTTGTAGTAGCAGTAGAAGAAAATATGTTTTTGTTTTCCAAGAATTAGTGTTGTTATACTTATTACATTTCAAATAATAACAAAATGCATTACTTTTTTACAGAGTTTGTAAACCATTTTCTTATTTACTGTCTTACTATTAAAATAAGAAAAAATAAGGAAATTTTATAGCAATGCTAGAGATTCCTAGGGGGGAAAGGGACAAAGGAAAAAGGGTTGAAGCTTTATTTTGTGCTCATATTCTGAAGTTTTCTGAGATGTTTGACAATCCTAATATAAGCTTCTACTGAATGCTATCACTCTGTGTATAAGCACATTCTAAATTATTTATGTACCTAATTTTTTGCTTTTTTCAAAAGCCAGCTTTGTTTCTTAAAATATGTTGAACATAAAATACAATGCACAAATACATTGGAGAATTTCAAAGTAAGCTCTTTCTTTAAACATTTGTTGAGACTTCATATAATTTCTGGTAAACTAAGTTTGAAGTGTCTTTTAAATGTTTCGCTGTGTCATTTTTACCTCATATATTAATATAGTTGCTTTAACTCAGCACTAGTACTGACACCTACATTTTTTCTTGTACTACATGGAAAAGCTGTTGAAGTCAGAGTTTAAAAGAGATTCCTATTTTTTTATGAACATTAAGTTAGTGAAGTACAGTACATTAAGTTATTTGAATCCATGATCAAAAGAGGCATATTTTCCTAAGACAAAGTCAATTTCTGGCAAAAGATGTGGTAGAAATTTATAGCACAAAAACCATTAACAGGTTAAAATAGCTTTTAATCTCTACTCATTCTTCCTTTCTTCAGAGAATAATTTAAATCCCACTAACACAACTAGCACAACAGCTATTGTACTGTGTTCCAGCCTTTGAGTGGATATTCACTATTTTTTAATTGATGATAAGAACAAATTATTTCTCTTGTATGTGTGAACTTCTAGGGAAAAACTGCATTTATGTGCAATTTTTTACACAAATGTTTAGAGGGGAACTCAATGAGTGATTCACAGCTTTATGAATGTATTCATAAGGTTTGGGTAAAATTAAAAAAAAGGGAATTTGAAAGTTTTTCTGTCTATAATTGTTGTAGTAAAGTGCTATAACTCAGGGTAGGTTAACCTAGATAAGCAGGAAGCTGTCCACTAAATAAAAGTGAAATACCTACCTTCAGTAACATGTGACTAGTGTGTCACAGCCTGTGTTTGTGGCTCTGCTCCATGGAGCCCAGTGCCAGCATTTTAGCCCAGATGGCTGTAAGGAGGAAGGCTGGCTGCAGTCCCCCTTGAAAAAGATGGCTGTAGCAGTAGGTGAATGTGTGTATTTAACTCTGTGTGGGAAGGGAAGGGAAGGGAAGGGAAGGGAAGGGAAGGGAAGGGAAGGGAAGGGAAGGGAAGGGAAGGGAAGGGAAGGGAAAGGAAGGGAAGGCAAGGGACTAGGATTATTTTCCCTCACCATCCTTTTTTTCCAGTAACACTGTTTTTTGTTTTTTTTTTTCTGAAAGTCATGTACACAGTATTTATTTGAGTCGCAGACAGAGGACAAGTAAGCATGTGCAGGAAACCAGGCTGCAACTATCCATTATCGATATTAGGAACTTCTTCAGTTTCAATATTTCAAGCCAGAAAGGGAAATGGTACCTGGAGGAATACTTCTGTCTCTTCCACAAGCTGTATTAATTTTGTTATTATCCTTGGGGTGATAAAATTCAATTTTCCTTACGGAAAGAAGCTTTGAGTTGTCTATGCTGCAACTTTACCAAAAGGGAATGATACTTTTTTTTTTTTTTTTTGGTAGAAATGTCCTTCTGTGACACAAGAGTCCTGGATACTTCCCCTAGCTCTAAATCTTCTCATGAAGTCATAAAAAAATCATAATGTTCACATGTTTAGAAGTATTCTGTTTCTTGTTTTGGATATGCTAAAATCCAGACAATAAGGAACAATAAGACAGCAAGGCAACCCAGGAAAGAAACTAAATGTTTTTATACCATTTGCAGTGAAAACTTTTTTTAGGATAAGCAATAAGAAGTTTTATATATATTCATTTTAAAATGGAAGCAGATTTGAGGAAATGAGAGATCTCATTTTACAAAAGATGCTTGTCCTTACAAAGATCATAGAATCAGAATCATCAGGGTTGGAAGGGACCTTAAAGATCATCTAGTTCAATCCCCCCTGGATGGCCAGGGACATCTCCCACTAGATCAGGTTGCTCAGAGGCCCATCCAGCCTGGCCTTAAAAACTCCCAGGGATGGGGCTTCCACCACCTCTCTGGGCAACCTATTCCAGTGTGTCATTACCCTCATCATGAAGAACTTCTTCCTAACATCTCTAGTTTTAATCCATTCCCTCTAGTTCTACCACATCTACCCAACATCCTAAAAAGTGCCTCACCAGCTTTCTTGGAGCTCCCCTTAAGATACTGGAAGGCCACAATAAGGTCTCCCTGAAGCCTTCTTTTTTTCCAGACTGAATAACACCAACTCTCTTAGTCTGTCTTCATAGGAGAGGTACTCCATCCCTCTGATCATCCCTGTGGCCCTTCTCTGGACAGGTTCTTTCTTGTGATAGGGTCTCCAGAACCGGATACAGTGCTCCAGGTGGTATTTTGAGTTAGTGTTAATATAAGTACAGATAACTATGAAACTGCATTCTCGAGGAATTTCTTTCCTTGAAGTTTCCTACTTCTAGACCAAATGAGACTGAATTTTATGATTTTACAAAAGGTACTGTCTTCTGTGTAGATTTTATACAGTAATTCATTATCTGTTTTATCTGAGTTCTTTTAGGAATTCACATTCTCTTCTCATAGCAGGTCAGATGACTGTAAAACTGCATTATCAAAAATTTTCTTGTCCTGCAGAGTCTCTTATTTCTCCCCTCAATATTTAAAGAACCTAATTCTGTATCACATATTGCTCTAAAGAGAGAAGCAATTGAAAGGCAGTTATTTGTTGTACTTACAGTGCAGCTTTGTCTCATCTACCAACACATTAACAATGAAATATGTGAATTTTTAGAGAAATTCTATACTACACACTTAAGACTGTAAAAGATGATGAGGACAAATAGGCAAAACTAAACCCAGTAGCTTAAAATGTTATTGCAAAAACAATGGATTCAATCTCACATTTCCACACTGCCTAGAGGGGAGGTGGGAATGGTAGGATGTTCCTTCCCCCGATCCATATCCACATATCTAGCAAAGGCCAAAGTGAACTGACATAATCTGTCAGTGAGTTCATTTACACTCTGCTTTTACTTTTCTATATATTCCAGCAAGCAGCAGGGAAAGTTTGTTCAGTATGCTTTGAAGTCAATGATGAGAGTCACATATTTTTTTAATGGGAACATGTTTTAGAAGCAAATAATTTTAAAGAAACTTTCTCTCCAAATTCCTGTTTACATGAAGACGAATCATAATTAGGTACGTCAGAAAAATTCCATTTGCCAACAGACTTGCATTTAATACATTACCCTAACTTAAACTGCAACACTAAACTCCATATACCTGAAATATACTACTTTGCACTGACAGGCATGAGGGAACACAAAGTTGTCTGTTCAAAAGGCTCTGCAAACTACACTTAAAAACCAAGCAGTTGGAAGCAGCTTGGTTTAAATATCCTGCCATCATTTTTTAGAGTCGGGTGGGGATGGAATGATTCTGAACAGCTTCTCAGTACAGCTGTCACTACTGCCAGTATTACTCGAGCCACCACTGTGATAACTTGAACTCCCACCAACACTAGATGATTCACTATGCTGTTTGATCCTAAGAAACCCTGATGCTGTGCTGTGACTTCAAAGCTGCCACTGTAACAGCATGTGTGGAAGGTTATCATCTACTGTATCTAACATAAAAGTACTGAAAGTTATTAACCCTTCTGTGACAGATCAGGTTTCTGTTTCTTGGAACTACATCCTGAATCAATGTGCTTTTAAGCTCCTAAATAAGCCCAGTATACACTCTGGTCCTGATCTCACTCTTTAGGACTAGACTTTCAGTTTGGTATTCATTATTGGAAGTTTCATCTTGGCATAATACTGGCCTATTTGCTAGTGTTTCCACACTAGTACTTCTGCCCATACATTAACTACAAACTGCATGACTAGTACCATGACTCCCCAAACCCTAGATATTCCTCTGAATCACCTAGGCATTAAGACTTCAAGATTACTAAGTATTTCTAAAAATAAACCCTTTAAAAAAAACTCCAAACAAACAAAAAGCAAGCAAAAAAACCCATAAATAAATATAAAATACCTATATGAAAGCATATACTCATGAATACATGATTTGCCCCCTTTCCTCCTATTAAAAGAGCCTTTGGGTTAAGGCCAATGACATGACTTCTCATAGAGGTGCTGGAAGATTGCAGACCTGAGTATTGCTCTATAATATGAATGACAAGTATGGCAAAATACTGGAACACCTCATCAAGTAATAAGCGTTCTTCTGACCAGAAGAGAGGAATAACTGCATGCTGGTCGTGTAACTATCATATATATAGTGATATGACTCATATACTAACATAAAGGATTACCCTTTATATTTACAAGTGCTCTTTACAGAGAAGTGGTACAGTAATCATGAAAAAGTGCACTCTTCTGATTCATGGAATTAAAAAAAGTGTTAGGACTTTTGCTGGTGCAGTGTCTTCAAGGCTCAGTGATGTGTCAGAGATATACCCTAAATAGTGTGGATGACAGAGATGCCAGATCAGATTGTGCTGGTTACAGGGCTGGGCTGTTATTGTTCTAAATGTTGCAAGAATCATTAGACATCAGCCATGGTTTAGTTCAACAGATGCATGTATCCTGTACATGTCACTTGATTGAGTTCTAACTGAGGGTGAAGGAAGAAAAATCGGTAAAGAAAAATAAAAAAGTACTCCTGAGATAGAAATAGACCTGCTACTGAATGTCAAAGGAAAAGACATAATAATGATTTAATCAAGTAACTTCAACATCATATGTCAGCTTTTATGTATTCCTGGCAGGATCATTTTACCATAGCTATTTCCATTTGTCTGTTTAGGAATGGAAAGTCATTCAGTAATTTGAGGGTTTTCCCACTTACAAGGTATTGAGGAAGAAAAACAGTTACTGCGGAGTTTTACACTCTGAAAAAACGAGACAGGCATTTTTCTGTCCAGATGACTTTCTTGGCATCAAGAAAATAACAAACACAGCATGAGTTAACATGAAGTTAGCAGTAGGTGGAGGCTGATCTGGATGCTCCAAACTACCAGAGCTGTGGGATATAAAGCAATCATTTCTCATTTCAGTTTGAGTTTCAAAAAGTCATCATAATGGCTCATAAAATGCTGATGATACATTGAGTTATGAGTTTATATGACATACACATTCAGGAAAAGACTAGTTTAGAACTTCCTTAAAGTAATTTTCTGTTTGTTAAACTCCAATCGAGGAGTGACACTTTGAGCATTTTTGTACATGTAAAACCAAATTTATAGAATCTTGCATTTACAGAGTGTCTTTGAGTTACTCTATTTTTTATATTATATTTTATTCTCAGTCCATATTCTCATGCAATATTTTTGCAATATTTACTTTTTGTTCAAAAATAGTCTAATTTCTCATTCTCTTCAAAATATGCGTCCTATTTATGTATTTTATCTTTCTCTCAGATTCCTTGTTCCACTTGAAATTTGTTCCTTTCCACTTTATCTATTTTAACCTTCATTCCCACTTGGGTTTCTGCCTTCCATACTATTATTTCTACATGTTTTTCTTTACTTCTGTAAGTTTTCCTTCCTACTTTCTCTCGCTATTGTTTCTCCTCTCATTTTTCTATTCTTCGTTCTACACTTTCCTCCTTTCTATTCTCTTCTCCTCTTCATTTCAATTTTCTTCTAAACATGTCCTCATCTGCATCTTTTCTTAAATCCATTCACAAGTTTAATTATTGTCTGAGTTGCTTATAAGTTCTTTGCCAACATGATCTCCTCATCTCACTGTATGAAAGCAGCACTTCCTGCAAGATATAGCTAATATAGCAAATCCAATATGGGATTCTACTGGAAAGTCCTATCAAAAGTAATATTGTAGCAGTAGAATGGTTGGGGAAGCTGCTTTACTCTCCTGTTTTTCACATGTAAAGCACAGAAAACTCTTCATAGGAAGACAAAGAGAAAGGACAAACTTTAAAGGAATGACTGCCCCAAAACTGTAGGAAAAGGAAGTACTCCAATGAGATGGGACAGAATTTAAGAAGGCATATTTAAGTGGCCTTAATTTATGCTAAGCTTATAGTTAAAGTCATATAAAGGTTGGGACCTTAACATATATACACACCATACATTTGTCAAGTTAGATTAGATATTAAGAAATTCTTCACTATGAGGATGGTGAGACAATGAAACAAGTTGACCAAGGGAAGCTGGGGATGCCCTATCCCTGGAAGTGTTCAAGGCAAGGTTGTACGGGGCTTTGCTTGACCTGGTATAGTGGGAGGTGTCCCTGACCATGGGAGGGGGGTTGGAACTAGATGATCTTTAAGGTTCCTTCCAACCCAAACCATTTTATGATTTTCTGATTTTTAGAATAAATTTCATAAGATTCTCATCAAAGGAATTTAAAACAATTGAAATATAATTTAAAAAGTAATTGCTTTGTTTTAACCAAGACAAGGAAAAAAACACATTGCTTAGGCATTGTAAATCATAGTGTAAATACTACGACAGAAGTATTTAATCATTGATTCTTGATTAATCAGTAGGATACATACTAAAGGGTTAAACAAAGGATTTCATCCAAGGATTTATAAAATCATATTTATGAACAATCTATGGTCCTTTCTTCCTTGGTGTTCAAGGGTGTTACTTTTTTTAATAAAAAGGCCACCTAAGTAAGTTAATTTGATTTGATCTCAGTTGCACCAAAAAATTTAATTTATTTTAAGGCAACATGTAAAAGCTTTGTCAACATACAATATCAGATTATTTAAAAACAGACAGTGGGGTACAAACACCTTAGAACCCACTACAAATGGTCAACTCAATAGACAAGGAGGAATCTGATTTGATGATATCTGGAGTCTGTGCTTCTATATATTTAAAAGTGTTCTGCAGATCAAGAAAAAAAATATCTATGATACTTTGGGATTTGGTATTAACACTAAATCAGGGAAAAACTCCAATGTTATTTAGTAAAGTTGAGAAGACAGTTCTAACATTCCAGCATTGATTAAGCAGTCACTAAGGTATTTGAGGGAAACACATATTCCTGTCAATATATTTAACTGTTTCCCTTATTCAAAGACCACTGAACTCAAAAAAGGGTTTTATGAGGAGCTAAAGTTTTAAAAGTTTATATTTTCTTTGACTTAATTTAAAAAGGATGCAAAAACAATCCTGTTCTTTCTCAGACTGGCTGGGTAGTCAGTTGCAATTAGACTTTGAAATGTGCACAGGTGAGGACACAGGTCTTCAGTGACTCATAGAGATGACTTAGAAATATTGCACCTGAGGAGTCAAAGTCCTTCTCAGAGTTAGTCACATAGATGATTACTGAGAGATATTCACTCAGCACACTGTCCATTATAATGACACAGGCTCTTCCTATAGTGCTCTGCTGGAGCTCAGCAGGGAAGTGTCAGTGTGGGACAGGTACTTTAGTCCTTTTTCTTATTTATCTGTTCAGGAGTTTCAGAGATTTCTAGTTTAATAACTGTTTTCAGAAATTGCAAGAGAGGGAGAGAAGATTTTCCATCTTTCTTTTCCAGGAGTTAGTTACTGTCTTGCTCTGAAATTCGTATAAAACCCTAGAAATGCTCTCTGTGCAGAACTTATGAAATATTTATCTCATCAAATGGGATATAAACACCCTCTACTCTGAGTTTCCCTTACTGATAAGACTTCCAGAGTCTGTTATTAGGGACCACTCTAGTACTGACAAGCTGTTCTCTTGTCTCCACAGTTGAATCCTGACTGTTCTCTCAAGCCAGGAAGACTAAATCAAAACAAGATGTAAACTGCTTGAGGAGATTAAAAAGTTACAGCATGGTCCTTTCTGAACAAATTGGCGAAGTTCTTCATTAAAAATTAATTAAAGAACAAGTTTTTGAGGTCTTTTCTGTTACTTTCAACCACTTCTGCTGACTTTTAGATTTACTAGTCAGTGACCTTTAAGAAGAGCGTTGCATACTGTAGAAGGTAGCAGTGTAGAAAACCTGAGGCCACCCTTGTGCACAGACTGGGTGCATTGTAATATGTTTATAACCTTGAAGATGTTTAGAACCTTTCAGAACATTACAGTTCTTTTACTACCTAGATTTCTGGATATTCAAAATGAACTGTTCATTGCTTATATAAGGACTGTAATGAAACATTGAAGTCATATGTGAAAAATACAACAAGTGATTTTTAAGAAAAAATATTTAATTTTTCTCATTTTTTTTTGTCTAGAGTTTAACTAATAGTATGAAGAAAGCTTTTCCATATCTTATGTAAACAGATATTGAAAGAATGTGCACTTTTAAAACTGAAATTGTTATGTGAACACAAGCTGTCAAAAAACTTGCACAACAGCATACTTTTCTTTTTACTGCAACCCACCCTGTCAATACCTCAGCTGATTATTTAGTTATACATTTTAGCACCTTGCAGTTTGTTTTCATCAGGTAGTAAATTTTTCAGAGGCAGATGATTTTAACACAATGCATACTGAAGCTCTGGATGCCCTTGTCATTCAGGTAAGATGTATGTGAAAAGTCTGTATCAGTTTAAGGGGAGGCTAGAGGAATTCATTGAAGAGGAAACGAGAGTCATAAATACACAGACACTACTGCCAGCTCAGGAAATCACTGAGACAAAAACACTTGGAGACTGAGAGAGCACTCTACAGAAGTATCATTTATGCTTGCTCATACTTCTCTCCCCAGGCTTTTAATTTAGACTCAATCCATAAGGAAATAAAGAGCTTGCTGGACCTTTAGCCAGCTCTGGTACTGCTTATGTTTGTATGTCCTACCAGTGAATACTATTATTTCTTAGCCCTCTGTAAAACAACATATGTCAAAATAATTTGATTTTCTGAGCAAATTCCAGGTTGGCAGTATGTTCCTGTTGTAAACCCATGGGTCGTTATTATTTAAAGACACACACATACACAGGTATATATAAACCCATCCAATATAGAAATAAACACAAAAGGATCCCAAGTCACCATGTCTTCACAAGAGGTTGGATAAGTATCTGTCAGAGAGTATAGATTTACTGTCTTCAGGAAAGGTGGTTATACTAGGTAGGTCAAATGTTTGTCCCCCTTGCCTTTTAATGTGACAGGACTCATTTAAAAAAAAAATAATAAATTTAAAGCTCAATTTTAAAGTTAATATTTTCTGTTACTAATTTCAGTTTCAACTTCATTTATTAGATTCAATAATTCTGAAGAATGTAGAAAAGTAAGCAGTATACTCATAAATAAAACTATTTCTGCCCTTTAAGAAAATCCAAACAAAAAGAACAGCAGTCCCTTGTCTGGACAATGTAGTCCCCTATCTGACTTATGGCAGATTGCCATAATTATTCCTCAGATACCTTTTTTTAAGAACAGTTTCTTCCTCAGTGTCATTAGTTGTAAATCAGTAGGTACTGATTATTTGATTTACAAGGGAATATTTGACATAGAGACAGGTCCATTATCTCATGTTTATTTGCACTATTTATCCTCTCAGCTCTCTGTTTATGGGGCAATACCTTTGTTCCCATTTTAGTGAGACAGTCTTAGATTTGATCTCTAACCTGGCATAAAACCTAAACTTGTACAGTGTCCTGAGTGTACATATGCAAAATGGTTTGACCATGGTCTTGAGTGCAGCAAAACCAGACTAAACCTACTCAATCTCTTGGCATCATCTCAAGACTGTGTGACTAGGTACGATATGAACAGAATGAACAGACTTGAATTGTTTTGCTGTGGTGTCATAGGGCTGACACAGTCAGGGAAGTTAGACATAAGACCCTTCCTAGAAGATCCTAGTGTTGCACATAAGAAAGAACAGTACTGTCTGGCTGAATTTTGATCTATAGAAAAAAGTATGGATGTGGTGCCTTGGGGTCATGTGGGCAGAGACAGGTCAGAAAGCAGTTACTGTTTTGGCCTATCATAGGGGCAACTAGTTACTAAACTGTATAGATAGATCCAAAAATTGAATCAGAATGCATACAGGAAGCTGAGACAATTAGAAATGTAGCTGCTAGTTTTCTATGACACTTGCACAGAATTGAAAACAAAAGTGATTTAATAACATTCTGCATTTTGGAGTCTTAAAATGGCTTCATAGTTAAATGACTATAAATAAACTGTTCCACAGCATCTACTAGGAAGGATTTTGGAGTATGATAAGATTTAAACAAAATAAAGCTCCAGCCTGTGCTTTCCTACTACTTAAATGTCTTAATTTTTAAAATAAATATCTTCCCCACTGAAAACACAGAAGTACAGCATCAGCAATTGTTAGGGGGGATTCTAGTACCCAGCAAGCCGAACAGGTCATTCACTAGAGTGCAAGCCAGTGTACTGGGCTATGACATTTTAACAGTGTTAACATTAGCAAAGCATTGCCAGAAATGTATCTGTATATTTTTGTTGGATGATACAAGTAGCAGTATGTAAAAAGCTGACAAAGGGAGAAAAGATAAAAGCAAAAAGCTGGCATAGAACTAATGATAATAAAACTCTTGGCAAGTCAAATTACTGAGAGTTTCATATCAAAAGCAACTTTGACAATAATGGGATTCCAGAGTCCATAAAATTAGTCATGATTCAAAGATAAAAACATCAGCAATTTGCATAAAAGCTTTACTTTAAAGATTTAGCACTGTGTATCAAATGAAGAATAAAAGCACAGTCATAACAGTAACACTTTAATATAGGTATCCATTATCTAATGTTTATATAACGGAAGCCAAATGAGTTTATTATTATCACTGCTATTATACTGAATACTAAATAAACTCATCATAGAAGCACACTTGCTTTAAAAACTATTACCACACCATCAGTGACAAGGAAAAAAAAAATGCATGCAAACTTCCTGATATGACAATTTGATTTCAGTGTTAACTTCTAATGTATTATTAATCAACAGTTCATTATACTTTTAGATAGCACTTAGTTTATTTGTGGTTTATTTGTATACAATTCATTTCTGTAATCTTTTACTATATTGTACTTTATTCCTGTGTAAATAATGCTGGTGTGGGCTGCTACAGATTTACAGTAAATAGAGGTATGGTATGCTTGTGTGTAATTCATATTTGCTCTCTTTTGTAAAACTCTTTGTACAAAAAGGGTGATGCAATTCAAAGTAAACAATAAGCTAATAAAATAAAAGACTGTGAAAATTATAAATTTTTTAATGGAATTCATAAATTTATTGCTAAAAGATGTAAGAATACTATAGAATATATAATATCTATAATAATATATAAATGTGAATATATACTAACACATCACAGATTAAAATAGGTATTCGTGCTTAAAAATGTGATCTCAAAGAATGTGGCTATTCATATGTATTACTCATATTTATATGTGAATATATGTAGATTTTCTAATGAACCAAAATCATTAATAAAAAAATAATATTGCTTCAGTCTAGACTGGACAAACCATGACTTACTTTATAAACAGCATTTCAGTATAATTTCAGAAGTCTGACATGATTTTCTGGTAACAAGAGTTTATAAGGAACAGAATAATGAAGACTTAGGATTCCTGGAAGGCAGGAGTCCTATTCTCTTCAGGACTGTCTTAGCACAGAAATTTATGAAAAGCCCCTTTTCCACAGTGTTTTGCCAAAAGAAACTGACTGTATTTTTTCTTTTACTTCTAAAAATGTTTTAATTTACATTCATGTTACAGGTTCAACCATTAGCCTAAAAACATCACATAGTTTTAAACTGAATTGAAAATTCAAAGGAAAAATATTTTCAAAGACATAATTTCAATATATTTAAGTCATTTTTCTAAACACAGTTTTGTAGCAAAGATTTTGGAAGCCAACTTGAATACTAGCTCTTCAGCCACAAATTTTCAGTGAGACACTGGGTAAGATACAATCCTATTTACAGAGGAAGAACACTAATCATTTTTGCTTCCTAATAATACTGAGAGAAAAGTGAGTAATATACAGGAAATCTTTAAAAATATTGAATCTGGCTGCCATAGGAAAAGCAAAGAAACAGTCACGAGAAAATATTTTTCCTCTGTTGTTGAATGGTATATTGTCATTAACTTAAAGTTTGACTCCCACAATAACCATTGCTTACATCTTTTATGGAAAGCTCAAGATATTCTCAAAATGAAATGATCTGAAAAAAGAATTCCTATGTAAAACTAGATAAATAGATTCTGAAAAAAACTCTCTGGGAGTATTTCAAATGACAGTGTAAACTTCCTTTTTGTACTTTGGTCCTCTGTTGTGAGAGGATTCTTCAACTCCTATATGCTGTTTCTGTAGGATAACTAAACAATATATATATGAGTCCTCTTGTATAATTTTTTCTTTGTGGCAACATATGGTACACACATTGACAGAAATTCCAAAAGCTTAAACCAAAGAACTTTTGGTTTAATAGAAAATATGGGAAAAGTTCTGCTCAGGCCAACTTGAAAAACATTTTTAATATTTGAATATTTCTTTTAGTGTTTAATCTTTTTATATTTCTTTTGGTGATAGAAGTAAACAAAAAAAAATTCAAAGGCACGCTGAGATGAAATGTTTTATTTTGCTGATGACACAAAACTGGGAGGATTGGCAGATACACCTGAAGGTTGCGTGGCCATCCAGTGAGACTTGGACAGACTGGAGAACTGGGCAAAGCAGAACCTAATGAGATTTAACAAGGATAAGTGTAGAGTCCTGCATCTGGGAAAGCATAATAAATTACACCAGTACAGACTGGGAGGTGATCTGCTGGAAAGCAGCCCTGTGGAGAAGGACCTGGGGGTCCTGGTAGACAACAAGTTCTCCATGGGACAGCAATGTGCCCTTGTGGCCAGGAGGGCCAATGGCATCCTGGGGTGCATTAAGAAGAGCGTGTCCAGCAGATCGAGGGAGGTTCTGCTCCCCCTCTACTCTG
>JAAGNO010011140.1:27150-39583 GCA_033439905.1 Ceryle rudis | reverse complement strand
CTTTTTCTTTTTCTTTTTCTTTTTCTTTTTCTTTTTCTTTTTCTTTTTCTTTTTCTTTTTCTTTTCCTTTTCCTTTTTCTTTTTCTTTTCCTTTTTCTTTTTCTTTTTCTTTTCATTCAAACTCCACAATCACAAATCAACAGCTTTTTAAAAACATCACATTTTTGATGTTGAAAGTACCACCAGAGGGCGATGATACAATTGCATAAATCAAAACGAATGTGGTTGGGTTTTCCTTGGTCTAAATTGTGGGTTTTATTGTTTTAGTTTGGTTTTGGTTGGTTGGTTGGGGTTTTCCTTCTGTTTTGTTTGTTTTTAAAAACAAAACAAGACCCTTGAATAGTCTTTAGATATTTTAATTGGCTGCATATTTTATTATAGCAGCAAATTCCTTAAATTCTTCACTTTCTGTTTTTCTCTTCTAATATGCTGCAATTCTGTTCTTATTAAATCTCAGATTACTGACACAGAAAACACCAGCACAGTGGTAACTCCTACAAGGTATACAGTACTACATTTATCGATGAAATTATGGTCAGTATGTCATTGCTTCCCATTCTGTATAGCAGCAAAACCTTTTTAAAGACTTTTCAGTTTGCATAGCCAGGCTCACAAATTGATCTGTCTGTCAAACTGATGCAGGTGCCAGACTGATGCAAGTGCCAGACACATACTAAGAGCCTTATCCAAAGTCTGAAGCCTCAGCTGGGAGGCTTTCCACTGGTTCCAGTAAGCTTTTGGCCAATCCCCTTTTTTCTTTTTCAGTTTCTGTCTGATATATATCTAGAAAAGATTTGATATAGAAAGCAATTTCCTGTAAAAACTATGTCCACAAAATACACTACTGTCCAACAATTTAAAATAGCAGTCAAGTAGTTAAAAATAATACATTTTGGCAATGTATACCGGCAGCTTGACAATCTTTCAATGTTTGATTATGTTAATTTAAAATAATAAAATGCGTAGGAGTGTAAAGTGTTTTTCATAATCAAAGTTAGACCAGACAGTCTAACTTCGATTATGAAAAACAGAGTAGAAAAAAATAGTGTTAAAAAATCAATTTATGAAAACCTGGAGGAAAATGAGATGATGAGAAATAGCCAACATGGATTTGTCAAGAACAAATCATGTCAAGCCAACCAAATTTCCTTTTCTGGCAGGGTGACTGGCCTACTAGATAAGGCAGAAGGTAAAATATGTGGTGTATTTTGATGTTAGAATGAAAAGCTACCATTTCTGCAAGCAAATGTTATGATGAAATCACCACATGGGTACAAAACCAGTTTAAAATCATACTTAGAAATTAGTTAGCACTAGTTCATTGTCTGGCTAGTAAGTGTGACATGAATCCTGTTCTGGTCAGCACTTTCATCACTAGCCTGAATGATGAAATAAACAAGTAGTTTACATGAACAGCAAACATTGAAGTTGGGACAGTTAACACACTACTGAAAAGAGGTCTGGATTTCAAAGTAAGCTTGATAGACTAGAGAAGACATACAAAATCAGGAAAATGGAATTTAGTTAGGAAAGAACAAAGTACTGCTTTTAGAAATGTGAAAACAGATGCACAGGTACAAGATGGGAAATAGGTAGCTGGAAATGGGAAATAATTCTGGAAAAACAATATCCTTATGGAACCTATTTAGAGAGACTCACTCACTGTGTGCAATGAATCTGATGCATACAAGTCATTCTTATGTTTTATTTGATAGATAAGGTCTTATGGCCAATTTTGGGAATAATGCCTTTGGGTACAGACAACCTGGGGTCAGCCCTGAGGAAGATAATTAGGAGAGCAAGGTATTTATAAAATATGAATGACAGAAAGGTTGAAAGAAATTGTTTTTCAGTTTAGAGAAGATTTTAGAGACCTGGAGATTTTCAGTATCAAACAAGGCATTTTTGTAAAGACCACAATTATCTCTATGCCACTGGAAAGGACAATAAATAATTATTTTAATTTACAGAAAGGAAGAATTAGACATTAGCTATTAAGAAAGGCTTTCTTAGTATAAGAACAGTTGAATATACAAACTAGTTAGTGAATAAGGTTGTGAAATCTCTCTTCTTGGAGGCATATAAAACCAAATTATACACACCTATTAGGGAAAGGCTATTCAACCCCATTTTGTGAAAAGGAGATGAACAATGGAGTTGGATTTTTTTTCAAACAAACTTTTGAAAAAGCTTGAGTTAAATAGCTATTTCTATGACTATTTTAAACAGAGTTAAAATTCTCAAAGAAGCTCATACATCACTCTTTCAAAATGGTTGCCATTTCCTATTATTCTTAATAAGATTCAGTTAAGGTGTTGTACTCTCTTTCAAAATTCTGATTGTTTCCAGAGAGAAAAGGTAGTATCTTAATAATAAATTTATAACAACGGGGGGCAAATAACCATCTCAGAATAATCACCTAAAATTTGGCAAGTTCAAAAGAAGACAGTGAAGTATGCAATTTCTTGCAGTCGAATAGTATTCATCAGAAGAAACAATTTCAGGAATGACACTAGAAGAGGAAAAATCCTTTCATCCTATACAACATGCAGTACAGCCTGTACCAAAGAATCCTACAAGTTTTAACTGAGGGACATAGAAAACCCTTATACGTATTTCATTCTGTGGATAATTGAATGTCATTAATGTCTATAAATATGTCAAGGGTGAGTGTAAGGAGGATGGAGACAGACTCTTCTCAATCAAATGTTAGGACAAGAGGCAATAGGAGTAAGTTGGAACACAAGAGGTTTAGGGTAAACAAAAGGAAAAACTTTTTCACAGTGAGGGTGACTGAGCACTGGAACAGGCTGCCAAGGGGGGTTGTGGAGTCTCCTTCTCTGGAGACGTTCAAAACCCGCCTGGACACGGTCCCGTGTCACTTGATCTAGGTGATCCTGCTCTGGCAGGGGTGTTGGACTAGATGATCTTTCTAGGTCCCTTTCAACCCCTAACATTCTATGGAATGTTCTCTGGAATGTTCTCTCTCTTCTCTGGAGATTTTCAAAAGCCACCTGGATGCGTTCCTTTGTGACCTGTGCTAGATTATATGATCCTGCTCTGGCAGGGGGGGTTGGACTTGAAGATCTCCAAGGTCCCTTCCAACCCCTGACACCCTGTGATACCTGTGATTCTGTGATTCTATGATTCTATGAAGACAAAGGAGCACTATATGTTAAGCCCATGTAATTTGTGATCAATTTTTAAAGTTAATCCATGAAAGCTTACTCTGAAAATTTCAGAAAAAAAACCAGCAAAACACCAAACAGAAGAATATGGATTTGTTACAAAATAAGGTCATTTGATGTTTGTTTTGCATACAAGAACTGCAAGCTGTACTTACATAACATATATTTAGTAGTATTTACAATAAAGAAAAAAAGTAATTCTAGACGCATCTTCTAATGAAGCTAAGAAGAAGAAAAAAAGAGTAACCTCGAAAGAAAACAATGAAAAATGTCAGTAATATGTAAAAATAGGGACAGTATAGATAATAATTTTAAATTTTTGTAGTGTGTCACACTTTAGGAGTGAGACTTCCACAGTCTTAGCACTTTAAATCTATTGTACTTTCTTCACGATCATTATGTGATCATGATAAGTGGAGTAAGAGACTTTTATAAGGCTGTGCAGGTCTTAACTGAAGCATTTACTTAATTATGAGGTATGTTTGATGAAACTGGCAAATCTGGCATAAAATAAAGATTACAGAGTCAGCAATGAAGTGGAATATCTTTCAAATACCCCTACTCTCCTTCAGCAGCATGGATACATCTTATTCATGCCCAAGTGAAGTGCTTAAGAGTATGTAGGGGGTTTATTTCCTTTCTGGACAATTATATTGTCCATTTTTGCTATAATTTTTATAATATATTTATCACTAAACACTAAATAAACATATATTTCTCAATCCCATAACACTGTTGATTATGGAAATCACAGAAGAAACTTCCATCTTTTGAACTTCTTGCATTCCCAGGGAGGGTTGTGGAGAGTGGGATATCAATGGAATAATCCAAATACTATGGCTCAAAAACTTTGCACTGCTTTGAAAATAATCTACACTGTAAGAATGTCTTGTTGCACATTTTCATTTTGAAACATTCACTACTTGCTACTTTTTCACAAATTATGTTATATGCAAATGGCTGGTAATTCTCAGTTATGACTAATAAGTAAAAAAACCCTGAAAAGATTCTGGAAATTTTGTAAGGAGCTATTGTTTGGGTTTTTTATAATTGCGTTATCATCTGCAGCACTGTCATGGAAAGAGACTGAGGGCTGCCAGACCTTCCTAAATCAATGATCCTGGAATCTCTGGGGAAATTTGTGAATTTGAAGGTAAGGGTTCCATCTATTAGAAAGGAAAATATCTAATCTCTATACAGTTGAATAGATTTCCCTCCATGCATTGATTAATACTAAAGACTCTACACTGGAGCAGGTGGATACAGCCTGAAGGAAGCTGCAGCCCATGGCAAACCCATTCTGGAGCTGTCTTCCAGCAGGAACTGCAGTCTGTAGAGAGAAGCCTGTGTAGGATCTTTTTTTTTTTTTTCTGACAGGAACAGCAGAACAACTGCATTCTGTTGAGAGGACTCATGCTGGAGCAGTTTGTGAAAGATCTGGAGCAAGTGGAAATTTTAAGGAGGAAGGCATGGCAGAGAAAAACTGTTATTAACTGACCATAATCCTCTATTCTCCACCCACCCCATGCTGCTTGGAGTGGAAGGAAGTAGAAGATGGGAATGAAGGAGTGATGTTGAGCCTGGGAAGAAGAGTGGGTTGCAGGAAATATGGTTTTATTTTTTGTTTTTCATTCTCACCATCTCACTCTATTTTTAATTGTCAATAATTTTCCCCAAGTCATATCTGTTTTTCCTGTGATACTAACTAGTAAGTGATCTCTCTATCTTGATGCACAAGCTTTTGTATCTTATTATCTCTCCCTGTACTGTTGAGGAGAGGGAGTGAAAGAGCAGCTTGGTTTGCGTCTGCCAGCCAGACAAGGTCAACTCACAACATGCCAATAACTGTTGAGAAGTAGTCTCCCAAACCCAGGGCTGTAGTTCCTCTGGGCAGCAATGTGCTCCTCCTGCTCCCTGAATGAAGCTAGGACTTTCCCTCCAGTACCTTTATATTTTTATATACTTTTGCATTTGCTGTTCACGTCTATCCTTTGGGTCTCTCTCTAACGTGTCACACAACCTCTGGATGCAATTAACAGCATTTTAAATAATGGACATTAGTAAGAATAAAGAAATATTCAATTTACTAAACTGTAAACTAGATATCATACTTATGAAAGGTATTAGGAATCTGTCCTGTGTGATACTTCCATCAGTAGACAGGTGATACAGGTATGAAATAGTCTGAATTTGCTGTCCACATAAACCTCTCCTCATCTCATTCCCAGATACTGGAGATGAACTCAAATTCTGTTACTGTGAGCATGAGAGGCTATTTCTCTGCCACAGTTCTTCCTACCGTTAAGTTGTTGGTTTGGATTATCTGCCACATTCTACTACATGGTTGTTCCTTTTCCACCTACTGAAAAAAACCTACCCACCCCATTAGAAGGAAACAAATCTCTTAGACTCACAGGGATAGCAAAACGTTCTACCTATAAAATAAGTTTTTCTACCAATAGCTAACTCATGAAATAAGTTCAAACTGCTTTTCCCAGAAAAAAAAAGAAATTGGCCTTATAACATGCAGCATTCTATAGAATGACATCTAAATTTGTTCTACACTCTATTCTGAAATGTAATTAATCACAATTTCCAATTCTCAAACAAGTTAGTTTATTACTGATAGCCCCCCACTCAGTCTGTTACTCAAGAAATTAGAACTCTTGTAGCAGAAGCATTATTGAGTTTTCAGTATTGCATATAAATCAAGAAATCTCTGAGTTCTTTGATACTCATTTAATACCTAATCCATTATAAATGTGAGAGATTATAAACTCTCAACTTCTCATGTGCACAGTGAAGTACACCAGATGGGCTCATTTTTGTCAAGCAGAGAAGTGAATTTACCCCAGGAATACTTTTCATTGACTATTTCTGTGTAGTTTTTTTCCAAGTTTCAGTATTATGAACCTGGTATTTGGAATTAACTGCTTTATAATTAAAGTCAACTTTATTTTTCCTTCTTATAGTTAACTTCATATTACTCTTATGCAAACTTGAAGAACAGTTTTCTTCTATTTCCATAAATAGGATGCTTCATAATCAAGGTGTTCTGTTATTAGTGTAAGAGTAGTTAGGATTGGGGTTTTTTTTCATAATTCCCTTTATAACTAATCTTTTCACTAGAAGTTAAGTTACCTGAGTAAACAGCAGAATTATATCAATTGATGTTATGAAAATTATGGGTTTTTTTCTGTGTACAGGCAAGAGAAAGGTCTGTAATTTCAGCTGAACTTATGAACTAATAAGTATCAGGGGTAGAAGTTAAGGAAAGGTAGAATAGTTTGTATTAAGTGCATTCCTGATTAAATCACAGAAAATAACTGTGACAGTGCTTGAAAGCCACATAATGAGAAGGTGCAGAATTCACGGTATCCATGACAGTACTAAATATAATAAATGAGATTAGTAGAATTCAGTAGAGAAATCAGCAGAATTTCTTGAGTTGCTGTTTAATTTTTTGTCTCAGCATTTTCCTATATACAAATTTTACTATACAGTGCTTTTCTAATATACTGGCTCATGTGTGATAAAGCAATCAGGTTGCATAGTTACAGAATTATGCAAAGGATGAAAATTTTAATACATTCTATAAAGAAACATACCCTATGAGAGAGACAGCTAGGTCATTGAGTTATCAAGGACTGGTCTGCAGAATTGAATCATTCTATGCCAGTGATCATGAGAGGAGGAAGTTGTAACAAGTCAGACACCAGAAGGTATTATTTTGATTTAAAATCCTGGAATTTTCATGGTATAGCAGAGAAAGATTTCCTGAATCAAAGCAGCCAAACGAGTCTGTGTCTTACAATTATTAAATCTTCAATAAAACGAAGGATTTTTTATAATCAGAACAGACTGGGAATCTGAAAGTACTTAAATTGCTATGGTTGAGTTTTTACTGTTACTGTAGTATTCTGAGGATGGTTAATACAATGAGAATAAGACTAGATACTTTTCTCCCTTTGCTTGTTTTCATGAAGGATACAGTAGATCCTTCTTCCAGTTTGGGGTTTTTTTGTCAGTATTCAGTCATGGTGTTGATAAAACCTGCTGTGACTCAATTATTTCTGTTAAACATATTTCATTTCTTCATATATTTGTAAAAATTAGTATCCCTAAGAGTAAGCATGAATGTTCTTTCTCTACATGCCTTTTTACTACTTACATTTTTGAGAAATATTTCCAAAGGAAAAGTGCTCAAATTCTTTCTGTGAAATGGCATTTAGGGTTCCAATAACCTGCTATCTGAGCACACTAAATAGTTTACTGCATCAGCACCTAATCAGTATTTATTCCTTTCAACTATGTATCGATATGTGCTTTTATATTACAACTGCAGTTTTCCATCACTGAAATCCAAAATACTGCAGCTTACTGTTAATGGTCTCCCTTGGTTGCTTGGTAAAAAGAAAGAAACAAGTTAATCTAAAACCCAATTCTGTTAAAATGCTACAACTTATATGTTCTGAATTATCCCCTTGAATAGGATATCCACTGACTACAGAAAGAGCTTACTGAAATTAGTCTCAATTGAATATTGTTAATTTTAAGACTACCCATCTTCTTCTGAAGTTGATGGAGTTCTTGAGAACATATGTATTTATTTATTCTTACACTATATTTGTCTTTTTATACACCTATAAATCATTGATGCATCAGCATCTAAGAGGGCAGGCACTCTTACTTTCAGCTTTATGTTAAACAAAATGTCAGTGGGTGACAACTGAAGTTGAACTGGTGCCATGTTCTAATTGAGCAGTATGGTATATTGCTGAAATTCCAAAAACCTTTGTAGTGAGCACTTTATCATTTTGACACTCTTTTTCTCCAACACATGGGGAGCAGTAGTGGCATGTCTAAACCTATTTTTCACTGTAAGCCACTAAGCTACTGATCACTAAAACCTGACTGAAACATTTAATATGCTATAATAATTAATGAACCAAGTCAGTCATACATTTTCTACCTTGCTTATTAGAACAGGCATTTTAGCAGTTGCAAAGTTCACATGAAACCTTTGCTCTTTTATTCTCATAGATATCATTTAAGGTATTGGTACTTCTGTTTGTTTAGTGCTAGATAGAAGGTCTCATTCTTTCCAAATCTGCTGAGTGTATTTGGCTATACAGCTCTTACACGCAACTTCCCAGATCTGTGCATCTTCAGCATAGACTTAATATCATCTGCCACATCCAAACAGCAACTTTTTCCTGATGAAAGTACTTAGGCAAAACTTCTCAAAGGGAAAGCTGTGTGCATATCTACATATGTATTTATGTCTATGTGCAGATACATATTCTGCTCAGAAAGGGCATCTACTAGAACTCTGCTAAAATACCCTGTATGGAAATAGCATGGCTCTGAAAATCTCATGTGTTCTGGATGAAGTGAAAAAATTTGTGGGAGAAATAAATTAATAGATATTTAATATAAAAATACCTGTAAAATTGTCAGGGATTATGGCCATAGGTCAGATAAACTGTGGATAAGAAAAAACAAACCACAAAATAAGGGAATCTCACCCTGGCTGGAACTGCTTGACATTGCCTAAAGCAATTTAATATTGGCTGAAACAAGTGACCATACTCTTATTTAAAATAACAGGACACTAGCTTACCTAACTATTGGCATGGTGTATGGAATGTTTCTCTGAAATCTAGCTGTAGCAGTTGGAAAAATAGCACTACTGTAATAATGTGAAATTAGTCTGTTAGTTAAATTGAATTTCAGCATGTGCAGTGTATACATCACATAATCACTGTGTACATAAACTTGCAAATGAGCAACTGCAAACAAAGCATGAGGCATCCCAATAAAAAGCACTCTCATCAAGATTAGCGATTAAAAAACTCATCTATGTGCACTTTAGAACTTTAATAGTTTATCGTTACTCAGTTCAACTATGCCTGCCATAAGTATCTTGTGCACCTAGAATTAAAGTACTTATAAATTACCCTAGACATCACTTCATAAAGTTTTAAAATTAATTAAGCTTCAAAAGTTGCATTAAGCTGTGTTTTCACGCAATAACTGTAGGTCAGCAAAGTATTCCCTTGGATTATAACTAAGAAAATGATTCCAACCTTTCCCTCCTCTCATAATTCAAAAATGTCCCACAATTAATTCTGCATACTTTTAAGACTAGATATACATTAGCAAGCACTATGATGCAACAGCAGTGGAGTCACACAGCAAAATAGTTTGAAGACTCAGCACACAGTATATCTAATATGAAAAGTTTACTTTAGACTATCTTATAGTATCCATCCCACAGACTAAATAAACATTACCAAGTGGATTATGTGTGCTTCTGAAATACAATTTCTTGTTTAATTCCAGAAACCAAATTGGACTAGAGAAGCCTAATTTTTGTAACACGCAATGAGAATCGAAGCAGAGAAATATCACAAAACTTCCCACGAAGAGTTGATGAAACTGCACCTCAAGAGTCAATGAATTCTGGGATTCTTTTTTATCCTCAGATGAGAGCAGTCTTTGGTGCATGAACCGCAGAATGAGCTCAATTTGGATTGACATCCAAACCATCATGATCACAGTTTGCTGCTTTGATCACTTTAAGACTGCTTTGCACACAGAAAATGACACTGTCATAAACATTCCTGGGCTACTACTTGATCAGGTGTGTATACAACAAAAGGAAGCTGTGGAAGCATCAGGGAAAACACAGTATTTGTAGGGAATCATTTTAACAGCCCATTTAAAATACGGAACAATTGTTTGTGGAACATCTTCTATGAAACTACTTTAGGTGTCACCCAATTGTTTGCATAAAGGAGATACTTCAGGCCTATGCAGGCCTACAGAATGGAAAGGTGCCACACTCAACATAATAAACAAAACAAAACAAAAATGTCATTTAACAGATTAGTGAGTTGTCAGGTTCTATTCAGATCTCTTGAATTTACAGGACAACATAATCTGTGATTTGAACTTTATTTCATGAGCTCATTAAGAAATAAAATGAACAAAAATGACAAACAAGAGCTCAACCTCCTTTTTGCCCAGACTAGTCTATCACATTTGTTCTCTTATTCATCATTCAGGTCATAAGATTTCATTATTTATAACATGTATCTCTTAATATCGAGCACCTATGATCAAAAGAAAAGAATTGGTCACCTAGCCAATGGTGAGAGCGATCATCCTTACTCCTCCACCACGGTGCAGCTGTCCCTTGTATCACAGTGGGAAGCACAAAAGCCTCAGCAGTCCAGCTGCTGTTGAATCCTCTTCAAATATTTTTTGGGGGTAAGCTGATGTTTTATACCACCCAGTTTGGAGGTTTCGTCTCTACCATAAATTAGTGGTTCTGAGAAAACTGCCAGACAAAAGATAATCACTGCCAGAGATGGCAATTTGCAGGTGGTCATGGCTGCATAATGGCCCTTCAGCTCTTTGTGGCCGCCTGTCCTGATTAGTGATGCTCTTGGCTTGACAAAGCTGCAGCTTGAGGAGATGTAACTGAATGCAAGGAGGTGGAAGGAAATCATGGTGTGGGACCTGGGTATTGAGTCTTAGTTTAGATGATAAAAGAATGTTGTAAGAAACTTATGAAGAATTTATGAAGGCATTTCAGTGAAGTGCAACATTTTCAGTAAGGTTGTGCCTTAGTTAAGGTTATGGGTTTGATGTCATAGTAGGTTGGAAAATGACAGTTTGTGAAGTAATAGAGACATCAATATGCTTATCAATATAGGTAGAGGAGATACTTCTGCTTCTATTATTGCTAGTGTCATCAGTGGTGCTTAAATGAATTCAGCTGGGGCTCATATGGAGTTCCCAGAGAATAAGTCTGAATTAAGGAGGATAGAATTGCTCTTGCCATCTGGCCTTTCTTTACAACACTCTTCTCAGAACTTTTAATCATACCTTTCTAGATACTGTTCTATTTTTTGAAACTCCTAAATATTTCTATAATTTAGAATCTCACCCTGTATTTAATATGCATCATTCAAATTTCTGTTATGAATTGAGGCTGTTCTTTGCTTCCATTTTATGACTATTGACTTAGTTTTCCATTTTTTTCTGCAACACATACCTAGGTTATAGCAGTGAAAATGAAACTACCAGAAGAAAGTTATGTTTTGCCTATTCTGAGGCCTGTTTATAGAAGGCTATTAGGAATGTTGTGCTCATGGGGAAATACACTTCTATTATTGTGTAACTGACCTCTTTAAAAATTTATGTTCTACAAGTTTTTACATATGCAGTAGAAGTTCAAGATCATACTGCTTCATACAGGGAAAAAAAAAAAAAAAGATTGTATATATTTTTTTTTTATCTCTCAGTTCCCAAAGGACTTTTTAAAATGAATCTACCAAATTTGGAAGGATTTTGCATTAGGAAATTAGAGCAGCATATAATTTTAAATACCATTATTTCAAGAAAGTCCTGAGGAAGGTAGGGCTGCAAAGAATGAATAGAACAAAATATTTTCCTTTTTCTTAGAACAATATAATATTTGCAATAAAATAACAAAAGCTGAAAAGAAATGCATATGAAATCCATTTTTATACTATGCCCCTGCGTTGCCACTGTCCAACAGAAAATCAAGGTTACTGATCTATAATATAAAATCTGTCAAACATCTTTAGTTGCATTTGTAGATTTGTTATGAGGGAAATAAAAATTAAATTGGTATTACTTAAATTAATTTGCTTCTTGTATAAGAATATAAAAGTTTAAATATATATCAAGCATAGAATAAGAATTCAGAATTAAGTACATTTTAAGGTAAATTTGTGAGAGTGTCTTTTCTACTTTTTCATCTGGTGTACATTGTGATAATCCAAAGGCTGTACAATAGAATTACTGCAGATCATGAAAAATAATTTATTAATATTTTTCATTACAGATTTTTTTCAAAATAACTGACAGCAAAGTTCTTTTCTGCCCCATTCACCTGCATCAATCTAATCATAATTACGTATCATGGTGTCTTTCTCCAGATTCCAGATCTGGTTTTTTGACAGATGAAAATCAGAACTTTCTCCTGCATGTTTTGTTAACATCACTAATTCTCATGAAAATTATTTTAATTAAAATGTTTAAATTGTGATCTGAAGCTCTTTCTAATTTAGCAGTTTTCTTTGATTTTCTGCAGAAACATTTTAAATGTTAATATATGGACAAATTGGAATGAAAATAGATTTTTGGTCAGTCAAGGATGTAATCTGAATTATTTTTCTCAGCTTTGACTAACCTTAAAGGGAACTTCT
>JAAGNO010011140.1:0-27050 GCA_033439905.1 Ceryle rudis | reverse complement strand
AAAGGGAACTTCTGTGGGTTCTTTTTTATTATTATTATTTTGTTGTTTTGGTTTTGTTTTCCAGAGGGGTCTCACGGGAATAAAAGATTATTCATATCATTTCACTTTGGATATCTAACTTGGGCCTGAGCAGTCTCTCTTTCCTGCCTAACTCATGGAATTTATATGAAACACTATGCTATATTCTACAAAAAAAAAAAGAAAAAAGCCTAGATAGGTAGATAAGGCGGTATGACTAGCTGCTTAGCAAAAATGTGATAATTTGCCAAGCTAGTAGTCAGATGAAAAATTCCAGTTGTACGGCTCTCAGTCCAAATATCCTCTGAATAAAGTTAAATTAATTTCTTGAGCAATAATGTTGTAAGGAAATTTGAAGAGAAATATTGGGAGACATTTCATAACTTCATTACACGTACAATGGAAAATTGAATGGTAAGTGAAGCCAAAATGGACAAACCCAACAAGCAGAAAATGGCAATATTGGAGAACTTTATGCAAATCAAAAGTGAAGAAAAACAACACCCAAATTAAATGAGCCCTATCTCACTAACAGAAATAAGTTGAAATAAATATTTTTTGTCAACATATTAACATCAGAAGCTTTTGGTTTTCCTCTCATTTGCTGTACAACATGAGGTCATCAACTCACTTTGCACAATGGAAGCTCAGAAGAGGATGATGAATGAAAGATTTAATATTGAAAGGTGTAGTTTCTCTGTATTCAGCATTAAATGAAAAAGTGATCTATTGAAAAGTCAAAATTTTTTTGGTAGATATGAGGAATGGTGTCTATTTTGTCACTAGTGATCTTTTCTACAAAAATAATTTATCTAAAGTCAATGATACAGTAGAAGGGCATGAGAATAATAACTCACTGAAAAAATCCATTTGAATTGTTAAAGATTTGTTATAGTTAGAATTATTTTGATTACCAGAGGATTTTTACCAAATTTCTCACATCTTATGTAAGATTTATCACATACTACTTGTGTATTTCTCACATCTCATGTCTTTCATATGATTAAAGGTACAGGTTAAGTATAATTAAAGGACATAAATTTGAAATTTTAATTTTTAAATCGTAGGTTGGTGAGGCTTGCTCTTTTGTGTAGAGAGTTGTAATTATTTTTGTTAAGGTTGTTCCAGAAGGGAATGAAGTGGGGAAGTGTCAAGCGCTTCCAGTGATATCAGTCATCAGGGTTGTCAGAGGGCTTTTTTTCCTGCAGTTTAATTTCTACAAACTACAACACAGCATTTATTTTAACTTTTCATGTGTGTCTTTTTCAAGTTACACTGTCCGCTATCCTCATCTGTGCATCAAACCTTGTCATTTCAAGTCAGACAACATCATCCTCCATTCTACCTGGTGTATCATAACTAAGAATACCAAAAACTGCTCTAACACCAGACCATGCTCAGTAGAAACAAAGTCTAAGACGAAATTGCCTGCTAAACTCTAATAGGTTTCTACAAGGTTTCTACAAATGGGGGCCTTCAAAGGCTTCCATCTTAGTGATATGTCTCCAGTCACTAGAAAAAGTATAGGTCCCAACTCTGCCACTGAGGGTGTGTATTTTGAAACATTTCAAATTCCTATTCTAAACTGTGGGGCTGTGTCCTGGTTTGAGTTAGAATAGAATTAATTCTGTTATTTGTTTTTCAGCTCAGTTCTTCTAACTAACTGCACTTTCTGAAGTTAACAGCATGTTCTTGCAGACAGTGTCTGCTTCTAGAAGTCATAATGCCCAATGTTTAGAGTTACTATCAAGGATTGGTGTGCAGACCAAGGTCACTGCTGCATCTTGAGCATCACATTGAGGGGTGCAGAAAGTAAAAGGCCACACCTCCAGGGACAAGAGGACAGGACAGGTGACTCTAAGAGGCTGCAGCCTCCTGTTTAAGCTATTCTAACATTCACTTTTAATGGGACATTGAAAAAAGAATAGTTTTCATTAATTTATTTTCAGAAGTGGTTGGATTAGTTCTGCTGAAACTTTCAGTAAAAATCACTCTGAACATTCAAGCAGCTTTCTGAGAGAGTCTTGTAGTGGAAACTTTGAAGGAGTTGAACCATTATTACCTAGCTCTGCTTCTGATGTCATATTAAAAGTAATTTCTTATATTTACATGGATAAAACCATTAATCTCCCAGGGATTTGTAAAAAATTACTCCATCAGTATAATAAAGTGACAGGGATACAGGATTGGCATAATTAGGAATTACATGTACAACACTGTGATTCCTCCAGAATAGGTTCAAATGGTCTTGAAGACTGACTTAAAAAAAAAAAAAAAAAGAAAAAGAAGTCCTTAAAAACTCTTTATAAAAAATAATTTACATTGCCATTCCACATAATTTCCTAGGTGAAAACCCTCTTACTTTTTCAAGGTGAATTTGTGCTAACGACTGTTCTAATCCAGTACCAGTTCATTTACACAGTCAGAAAAAAAGTTAGAAAGCTATCCTCTGTCCCCTGTGTAGTACATGACTTCAGGAGCTAGAATCTGCCAGATAGGCACTTAACAAATTACTGTTCCAGAAAGCCACTTTTACCTCATTCTTTTGACAAGTTTAGATTATTTAAACTAGGCAATAAGCCAACTTTCATAGTAGCATGAGATGAATAAAACAGGACAATGACATTATATCAATTAAGAGTATGTGATACTGCACTTGTAAGAGCGGAGTGTGCAGAGCCATTGGGTTCTAGCAGAAATCATGCTCCTCAGAGCAATTGGCCCTTATGAATATGGATGACGATTGTTAGAGAGAAGAAATCTGCATATGACTCTAGGTAAGGCTGGATTTTTTTTTAAGACTATGGTTGAATGAGAAGGAAAACCAGTAGACCAAGAGGATGCAGTATATCATCAGGAAGGCAAATGGTATCCTGGGGTGCATTAGGAGGAGTGTGTCCAGCAGATCGAGAGAGGTTCTACTCTGCCCTACTGAGATCTCACCTGGAATATTGTGTCCAGTTCTGGGCTCCCCAGTTCAAGAGGGATAAGGATCTACTCGAGAGAGTCCAACGGAGGGCTACAAGGATGATTAAGGGACTGGAACAAGTGTCTTATGATGAAAGGCTGAGAGACCTGGGGGTCTTTAGTCTGGAGAAGAGAAGACTAAGAAGGGATTTAATAAATGTTTATAAATATATGAGGGCTGAGTGTCAGGAGGAGAGGGGCAGCCTATTCTCACTCGTGCCCTGTAATAGGACAAGGGGAAATGGATGTAAGTGAGAGCACAGGGTCACAGAGCACTGGAACAGGCTCCCCAGGGAGGTTGTGGAGTCTCCTCTGGAGATTTTCAAGACACACCTGGATGTGTTCCTTTGTGACCTGTAGTAGATTATATGGTCCTGCTCTGACAGGGGGGTTGAACTCGAAGATCTCCAAGGTCCCTTCCAACCCCTGACATCCTGTGATCCTGTGATCCTGTGATCTGTTACAATTCTCTCATACCCAGAATCTTTTCTATCTTATCTATGCAGAGCTGTTATATTTATTTTCTTACTATTATTTTTATTTTTTCAGATCCTAAAACTTCTTCAAATGAGCTTTCTCTGGATCAGCTCCTAGATCATGACACCTGCAAAAATCTTTCAACTGTGGAAACTCAGTGGACATTTGCAAAGAATAGTTAGGTTTACTTAATGATTGAAGCTGAAGAACAAAACACTGATTGGAATCAACATAATTATGCAAGTGCTTAGCTTCACAGTTTTTACATTGACCTTTCTCTCTCCCTTTTCCTTCCTATTTTCTCCTGGATCTCCATTTATAATGAAAGCCATATATTACACATAGTGTTTATATAGTACAATTTACAGTAAGTCCTAAATTCACAGTATTAATTTTTGAGCACATTCCAGTCTAATATTAAGTATCCATGTTCAGTGAAAACTTTAAGGTATAAATGCTCCACAGTTCAAAAACCAAACCCAACCAAACTAAAATTTATACAAGGTTCTGCTTATCTGTCAATGTTACTTTCTGTATTGTTACACCTGCAGATTTAGCTACAGCTGGAGAAGAGCCTCTTAACTTTTTGGTATTATCAGAATGAGAACTGGATTGTGCCATCACACGCGATTTCTTCTCTGTAACTTGCTGCATCTTGCTTGGAAATAGTCTGCAGTTCTTGAGTCTGCTAAGCTTTTCTGAGAGTTCTTATTTCTCACATTGCTGTGTTTGGATATGCAATCTCCAAGTATAATGAGCACTGTAGATTTTTGCCCTGATTCATATTTTACCTGAAATATCTGTCAGTCTTAATCATAAAAATGAAGCAAAGTTTTATTCAATTTGACTTCAAGCTTCTAACTACACGACTGACAGGAATGTTTACAAATGAAACGAGTGTAGTACTGCAGTCCGACTCCACGTTTAACAGCTGGAATATTATTTGCTTGTTAACCTCTGTTATGTATGAGTCCCTAGTGCAGCCATTAGATGCTTTCAGAGTTTACAACAATATATTCTCTTGTATAGTCTAGTTATGATTCCATTATTTCTATTGCTGTTGCACATAAGTTTCATGAACCAAGGCTTTTGTTTTTACAGCATGGCCCTTCAATTCTAAATTTTTATATATGGGTATACTACATATATGAGTCTGTTAGCTTAACTGTTTTCCGAATTGAGGCTTGGAAAATACCCTTGAGGACTTTCCTGGAGACAAGTTCCTCTATACTTGAAAATAATTACTTACTTCAGCTCCCATGTAATGAGTTAAGACATCTGTGATCTGTGCAAATGCAGCTGAAGGATTCTTGGATTCTTAACTACTCTTACAACTCTGTTCCTCATTTGCTTCACCCCTTTTGTATTTGATCTGTGTTCAAGTTTCGATTGAACCTTGCTGTTATATTACTTACATTTACATATATATACACTTACATTCCTGAGATTTGGTCAGGTATCAGAAAATTTCTTTTTTTCAATTAGAAAAAAAAACCAACAAACAAAAACAAACCAAAAAGACTCATTATAACCAGATGAATGACTTAGTGTCTGAACACACTTTTGAGACCACAATCTCCTTCCTACCTTCAAGAACTTCAAGTTTTTGACTATCTGTAGTCCATAATTCTCCAACTGGATGACTGAACTAACACTTAGATGTGTAAACAGCGTGAATCTTTTTTTCAGGGTGAATTCAATTTTTTTAGACTTATAACCAGTTTTTCCTGGCAAGCAAGGCTGAAATCAATAAATCATTCCTTTGTAACCTCTGAAGGTTTAGAACACAGAGTTTTCTTTTGTTGAACTCCCAAAACTCCCAAGTGTTTGCTTACTTACCCAACTACCTGAACTATGCTAACACTTCTAGACTACAAATAAAGTTTGAAATGTGACTAAATCTCCAGGACTTCTAGGTTTCATAAAAATACCCATGAAAAACAATCAAACTGTTTCCTAAAACATCTCAGCTCCTAAAAAAGAATTACTTCAAAAATTAACTCCTAGTCAGTTAGGAGGAATGAGGTGAATATAGCCCTTTCTGGACTAACTCACAAATCTCTACATAAAATTTCTTTGTCAAGAATACAGCCAAATGGTTAGTTATTAATAAAAATGAGGGGGAAAAAAAAGTGCAATAATATATTTATTAAGATGATCATTAAGGGCAAATCATCCAAAATCAAGAAGTTCTACCAGGTTCGATTCCAGGAGGGACATTTTGAGAAATAGGACTACAGTGTACATTTAAGCCAACAACTTCCCCTGCATGACTCTTCGTTCAGACTCAGGTCTGTGCTTAGATTTACAGGCAGGGAGAGAAATAGCCAGAATGAAATCCTGGCCATAGCTTTTTGCACAGAAAAAGCAGAGTAATTATTTCAGAACTATTTTGTTATTACATGTGTCTCAGGCAGAACAATCCTTTTCTTAACAACAGAACAGAATAACATCATGATCAGCTTTTATGGTTTGATGGAAGCCACACTGTGTTGCTTTCAAAAAAGGCTAAATGATTTGTCCATTTTTGAGGAGAGGTGGGGAGGAAGCAATGTTCTGTATTCTGTAAGGTGAATGTGGAACACGAACACCAAAGAAATCAACATATATTTACTTTGAGTGGCTACAAGCAAGGTAAGCTATTTGGACAGGCACCTTCTCTGTCTCCAGCTAGACCTATTGTGAATTAATGGGAGGAGAATTCAACTAATTTTAGTTACTCTGATTAATGAATACCTGCTGCTTTTGAACTTGCTGGAAGCATGTACTGATCCAAGAGGTTAAGTATTTAGTGTACCACTTTGTCATACATTTAAACTTACTATTTAAACATTGAAATCATATCCTGATAGTTTTAAAGCTGCTATGGTAGGCAGGAAAGCTAGGATCCAGTATTCAAATCATGCGTGAATTTTCACTAAGCAAAGTTTATGCTAAGTCACTTTATGTTTTATGTCATGTTTTGTGTTGTTACTTGACAGTGAAGATTTGCCTCTAGCATGTCTACCTACTAGTTTCTCCTTAAAATAAATAAATAAATAGATAAGCACATGTAAAACAGCATCTATAACAAGAGAGGGGAGAGTTAAACCTGTCTGGTGTTTTAATTTCATTTACCCTGAACACAAAACAAAAGCTGATGACCATCATTAACAATCCCATCTATTATCTGCCACAGAGAAAGGACACCAGGGTGCATCTGGATGAGATCTGCTTCACATGCTGTGTCTCTTCTCTTTATTGCTGGTTGTTCAGGCATGAAGAAAAAAACACTTCCAAAGAGCACATTCACACACTGATGGAACATAAACTTTATCACACTGTTTAGCGGTATGAACATTCAGGCTGCAAGTCAACCTAAGGGCACCTTGGCTAGACTTTAATGATTTTTTTTAGTTTTTGCAAGAATATGTCCTGCTGCTGAACATCACATAGCATGTAAGGATGAGCCAGCAACTATGCCAGATATATTCTTTTATTCACATAGAATGTAATTTACACGTTTTATTTTTCTAAAACATGGTCAAAAAGTGCAGACTAGAACTTAAGGAAACAAAATTAAGGACATCACAATTTATTTCCTGTTGGTTAATAATGTCCACTTTCTAGGAATTAAAAGTTGAAATCAATTTTGCATCGTATTCACTAAATAAAATTTTAATGACCAAACAAATGAAGTCAATGGAAATGTAAGTTTCTCCAAACTATCTCAAACTTTTAATGTGATGGATGGGAGAGACCAGAAGCAAAGGAGTATATAATTTTTCACATATCTAGTTTTGGCTTTTTCCTTTGAGTCTGACAAAAAAAAATGTAAAGGCTAATATACCACTCATGCCTCCCTTAACCCAAAAGCAAAGGGAATGTTGTCATATTAGAACTGAGTGAGGCATCTAAGGATCTTTGAGGACAGAGTCCTAAGTTTCTGTTGTATGATATATTTCAGTTATTGGTCCTAGTGAATATGAGACATTTGACTAAGAGATGATTTTAGGTGTATGAACCAGGTAGCTGTCCAAAACAGCCCAGAACAGTTTTAAAATAAATTTCTTAAGAAGTTAACTAGGTACTGCTTCATTTAGCATAACCTTATAATTTAAAGTGAATGCTAAAATGACTTCAGATAGCTGTTGCCAGCTGAACAAGTAGTGAAATATATGTGCTCCTCACAGATTTGGGACATGTTCCAATCCTCATCACTGCTTCACTTGCTGCTAGATTCTAGCACACAAAATATCTGATGAGAGCTGTCACTCTAATGAAGATGCATTAGTTATATTGCAGATTACATCCAACATAGAGAACTGCAAGTGATGCTTCACTGTCATTTTCCAGTAGCACATATGGGCATTATTTGAAAAACAGAGCTCTTTAGATTCCCACTGGTAACATAAAGAAAATGTGTACAAATATAATCCCATAACCTTTTGAGCGGCTGCCAGAGGTTAGATGATTGGAAACTGCCCAGCAATAACTGGGTATTTTATCCCTCAGCTGTCCCTTTTAGGACTTGTTCTCTAGACCCTTCACGAGCTTTATTCTTCTTTGGACATGCTCTAGCACCTCAATGTCTTTCTTGCATCAAGGAACCCAAAACTGAACACAGTATTCAAGGTGTGGCCTCACTTGTGCTGGGCCCAGGAGACAACCATTGTCCTAGTCCTGCTGGCCATGTTACTTGTGATGCAGGCCAGGATGCCATTGGCCTTCCTAGCCAGCTGGGCATACTGCCAGGTCATATTCAACCAGCTGTCAATCAACATCCTCAGGTCCTTTTCTGCTGGGCAGCTTTCTAGACACTTTTCCCCAAACCTGTAGTGTTGCCTGGGGTTGTTGTGACCCAGGTGCAAGACCCAACACTTACCTGTCTTGTATCTCTCACAGCTGGCCTCAGCCCATTGATCCAGCCTGTCCAAATCCCTCTGTAGAGCCTCCCTACCCTAAAGCAGATCAATACAACCACACAACTTGGTGTCATCTGCAAACTTAATGAGTGGAGTGACTTAATGGTGGCCTCAATCTCCTCATCCAGATCATCAACAAAGGTATTAATCAGAACTGGCCCCAGTACTGAGTCCTAGGGAACGTCACCTGTGACCAACCATCAGCTGGATTTAACTTTATTCACCACAACTCTTTAGGCACAGCCATCCAGACAGTTTTTTTACCCAGTGAAGAGTATGCCTGTGCAGGCCAAGAGCAGCCAGTTTCTCCAGGAGATGGTAGCATAATACTAATATACCGCAATAATGACAGGAAAGGCCAAGTCCTTACATTATATACAGTTTTCTACACTATAGAATGAATTTTACTCAAAGGAACTCAAAAAGAAACAAAACAGACTTTTTTTTTGTATACCAAAGAAACAAACCAAACCAAAAAAAACATTGTAACAGGCTGGTTTGATTCTCAGAAGACTTCCTACTGGTCAAGAAATGTTTGTTTAAATGTTACAAAATATCTACTGGAAATATGAAAACACAGTCATAATGAAATATGACAATTCAGGTAAGTCCTTTCACAACTACTAAAGATAGTTTTTTAATGTTATGGTAAGTTTTTATCTGAGTTATCAATGAGTCAACCTACCAATGACTGTCAATACTGTCATTTAGTCAGTTCAATTCCAAAGTTTTCTTTGGTACTGCAGGAAATTATATGAGAAGCTTGCTACCATACATAGGATATGGTTGACCATATTACTACCCAATTATCTATAAGGAGATTAACGTCTAAAACCAGAAAGTTATTTGTTCAGTCTCACAAAATGTATTTTTATTGTGTATGAATAATATGGAAAATTTTAGCAGTTGTTCCTCAGTTCATAACAGTGACCACTATTTCTCACGAGATGAGATTAAAAGGTAGATGATAGATCTGCAGACATTGCTTGAATATGTTAGCAATATATGAGCCCAGAATTCTGGAAAAGGCAATGGATTCCCCATGTAAGGTACCACCTACCCTTTATGATTTTCAGTTACATAATTCACAAATACCATTTTATGGTTTTGCTATTAACAAATAATTTACTGTGCTTTACAGAAATACCTGCTGTGCCTTACTATTGCAAGTTCCTTCAGTGAAAAACACATACTATTTCTTCTAAAGATTTGATATACTGTGATGTTTTTAGCAATGATAACAAAAAGTCTCCAGGCCTCAGTTTTCAGCCCTATGTGACTGAAAAAAAAAAAAAAGACGACTCTCTGCTCTAAAGCAGACTGACATTCTCTTCATAATATTTGAGATGATAATAAAAATGGAAGACTACTACCTTTCTTAGTCTAGCTTGTCCTTGGAGATCTCCTCTGTTATTACTATCCAGGCATAACCTTGATTAGCTTGTCAGATCTGATATAATCAGAGCACAGATGAGTGTTACTGCCTTTCAAGGCAAACTGCACCACATTTCTATACTGCTTAACAAGTTTGTTTCTGAACTCCTTGCAGACTAGACATTGTTAAAATGAGGGAAGTGGTCAGAGATCAAGGGAGCTAGGACTGGTAGCTAAACCTCAACACAGACTAGATCTGTTGCTTGGTACTTAAGAACAACACAGCAAAATCCAGCTGTGGCAGAATAAAAGTGGAATTGAAGTATTATTTTAAAGTGCAACACAAGAACAAAGGCAGTCCATATTTTATTTTTCTGGCATCACAGAATATGTTACCAGAAAATAAAAAGTATTTGTATAAATGTTTTGAGCCAGAGCAAATGAATAATGTAGCTACTGTTGCAGTTGTCTGGCAATAACAAAAAAGTCCTCTTTGCTAAGGTGACATATGATGATGTCCTTCCAATAGACTCTCACACAGCACATTAGGAAAGACCATGTAATAGCTGAAATATTTCAAAAATTTTGAAAGGCCCTCCTTATTGAAATTGGAACTTTACGATAGGTGATTGTTGCTCCTATCAAAACGGTATACATCCACTTTAAAAAAACCCAAGGCATTAATTGCAAAATTTCTATCATTTTGAGTTGATTAACTTTAGCATCTCCTGCCTATTCAAATGCATAGTCCAGAGGGAGCATTGTTGTACCTGACTTGATTTCCCATAGAACAGTACATGGCGTGTTATTTGATGCCCTTCAAAGGACACTATTAGACAAGCTATAAAGTGTCTGATTTTATTAGCTTTACCAGGTTTTATCAGTTTGTAAATGTGTTATTTTCTCCATTTATTGTGCCTACGGGATCCAGAGATAGAGTGAGCTTCAACTTAATATGTTGTTGGAAGGTAGCAGTGGTCTTACTTTACCACTCTGCACTGTGATGCAATGACATTGAAGACAGAGTCACAAAAACACGAATGTCAGGGCCATTTATCAAGGCAATTCCTCACTGCTGTAAAACTCTACTGTGACATTGAATTCAACAGTAGGTTTTTCTCTTAAATAGAGAAGTGTTCCTGTGTTGTGTAACTACCAATCCACAGTAACAAAATAAGATGTAGTTAATAATAAGAAAGTAGGTCACACAAATGTTCAGCAGAGGAGAGATAGCAATTTCCTAGCATAGAATTGTGGGACATAGGAGCTTTTGGAAAGGTTTAGTTGTCGTCGCACTTATTTAGGTTTTTTTGGGTAATATACTGCAGTGAAATCCAGTTTTCCTTGGAACCCTTAGAAATAGCACAAGCATTTGCTGTGGTGATCACCAGGAAATGTATTATTTACAGTGGATTTCTAATGTCAATAACCAATGTGCTGGTACAAGTGGCTCACCTCGTACATTTTAGTGTCATGCTTAATATTTTCTCAAAGCCCTTTTAAAGCAGTTACCAGATGGAAATATGTTTGTATGACAAATTTCCTGCTGCACAATCCTATTTTCACATCAGGCTGTCATCTCACTCTATTCTGATTGTTATATGACTCATATTTACATCACTACAAATTCTTAAAACTTTTCTCATTTGTTCAAGATTTCATCTGAAAATTAAGACAGTTACCACAGGAACAATATATCTACGAAACTGAAAAACCCATAACTCTGAAGTACATTCACAAGTTTTGATCAGAAATTTTTGTATATATGTAATACATCATACATATATATTGTAGATATTATTATATATAATACAATGCTTGCATATGTATATTACATTATATATTTTAATGCTTTGTTTAGTTCAGTAAATGTAGCTCTCAATGTCAGCCATTTCCTTTATCTAAATTTGTCTTTTCAGAGGCATGTGTTTAAGTACAGGGATTAGATTCAGAAATAGGAGTATTGATGCAATATTAAGACATACGCAAAAGATGAACTGTGAGAGTGAATAATTTGATTCAGCTAACAGTCTTAGAATGGACATTTCAAACACTAGCTTCTAAAAGGAAAAAAGCTGCATATCACTTGAACAGATTTAGAACAATTGCTAGAACCAAAAGAAGACCATGAATGCAAAAATTATTCAAGGTCTGAAAGACAGGTTTCAATATAATGAGTGTTATTACATTCATCAGTGTGCAGAGGAAAGAAATGTAATTTGATGACTCCATATAGGAATTATTAGTGTTATTGGTTCCTCAGAGAAGAAACAGTGACCATTTGGGGTTTTTTTTTAGCAATATCAAAGTCCTAGAAAGAAGAGAATATCTATTTACTATCCCTAAAAAAAGTTCTCAAACCTTGTTGCTATATTAGCATAATCTTGGACTTCACAAGACTCCTTCACCGACCCAAAGGAGATGGATAGTATTAAGAGGAAAGGACATTCACTGTCATAAGTAAAAAAGCACAGTATAAACTTAGCATCTCTAATCATTCACAGATACCATAGTTCAGGGGTGAATGCACATAGAAGTTTTACTGAATCGTTTTAGAAATGACAGATCTATAACTATTTATAACAGCAGCCTCTGGTTTACCTTTATTTTTTACATCAAAATGTCACAGAATAAGCTCCAATTTTTAAGCTTTGATATGCTTTTCAAGTCCAACAGAACTGTCATCTGCTCTGAAAAATGTCTTGGCATCTCTGACCAAGTCACAAAAATGAAAAGGAAAAAAATGTTCATGAAAATAGGTTTTCGGTTAATTAGATATAGAGTTATAACATGTTGACTATTAGGTTAAAAATGACAAGGTTATGTTTACATACTGTCTTATGTGGGCAGCCTTGGAGTACATGGTGCTAGTACATATAGGCTACTGCTTTTAAGTGTAGTATTCAAATAGTTAACCTTTCCAGCAAGACAGTTCAGCTCAGGTCACAAGCTGTTACTCATTACTCAATTATTTTGCTTAAAAGTTTCAGCTTGGTCTTTGGCCCTCTGTTTTTTTGTGCAGCTTGCAAAGTAGTAGCATGTATACTGTATGAGGAAAGGTGGCTTTATTTGTTTTTTAATTTTCTCATGGAGTTTCATAGGAACTGAGCAAGGAGAGATGTATATAGACCAAAAAAGTCACAGATATCATCAGACCATTAGACATGGTGAAAAGTAAGTCTTGTGGTAGAATTCTGAAAAGACAGACTGCTAACAGTGAAGCAGTTATCTATTTCTGAGAAAAACTTTTCCAGGAGCAGCAATTATCACCTCCATCCATTCTGGAGATTTCCCATGTTTCTCTCCAGCTTTACTTAATCCAAATGGGAATATCAAAGGAAACTAAGTCTTGAGAACCCTCTGCCATATGTGATTCTTTTTTGGCTTTGTTCTTACCCTGCTTGAGATAGGGATGGTACCCCCATTCTTAGGCAAGCAAAATGCACTTTTGCTCTAATGACTGGAAAGCCTTGAGCTGTCTCTCTGAGTATCCCAGTTTTGTTATAGTCAAACAAATTCAAGTTTGTACAATGTGCTTAGTACCATTTACTTTCTTGTTCTTTTTGTACACGCCCATTCTTTTCATAGAGAGTCTACAGCAACCTGGAAATTTGGTATTTCTCCTGATGATGAGGATAAACAAGAAATATTTTCATCTTTGTCCTGGTGTGGTGTGAACAGAGCTGGTTCTGTTCAGTGATTTCACTTTTTAGCTCAGTTCTTCTAACTAACTGCACTTTCTGAAGTTAGCAGCCTGTTTTCATAGACAGTGCCTGCTTCTAGCAGTGATAACACCCCATGTTTAGAGTTACTACCAAGGAGGTACTACTGACCAAGGCCACTGCTGGATCTTGTGTACCACGCTGAGAGTTGCAGGAAAGTGAAAGGCTGCACCTGCAGGGGTGAACAGACAGGGCAGGTGACCCCAAACTGACCAGCAAGGTATTCCATCCCATATACATTATATTCAGTATAAAGCTGGGGGGATCTGGAGGGTCTCTCTCTCTTGCTTTCTCACTCTTGCTCTCTCACTCTCTCAGTCTTTCTCTAGGGGCTCCCGAGCTCTTCTCCCCTCTTGGACCTCTTTGCCAGCTTTGCTTAGCTTCAGTTGGTCCTCTTAGTTCCTTCCTCAGAGCATACACAGAGGACTCCATTCTGCTTTCAATCCCAGTCCGTGTGTTCCTGAAACTGGTACCAGAATCCAGCTCCTGAACACAGCTCTCATCTGCTGCGAGGCCCAGTCTGGGACTCCTGCAGTGCCTGCTCCACAGCATCAGTGGTGACAGTGATGTGATTACCATAAGGGGGGTTGGGTTCAATACTGGTCTTGTATATATTTTTATATATTCCATTATTATTATTATTTTCTTTCATTAAAGCTGTTACAGTTTCCTCTTCTGATCACTAAGTCTCTCTCCCTTATTCCCTTTCTCTTCCCCTCTGGGGAGGGAGGGGGGTTAACAGAGAGTGTCTGTTACAGGTCTAAGGGGCCACCCTGACCCTAAACCATGATGATCTTTCAGTACAAAGAGATTTCCCAGGAAATTGCATGAAAATATTTATTTCAGTAGCATTAAATTATATATGGATTTTTTTTGTTATGTATTAGAGAAGTCTCATGTTCTATGCTATAATGATATTCTATAATATGTCTCTGCTTAGAAATTAGAAGACATAGAATAAATGGTAAGAAAAATGGAAACCAGATTTCTAACAGCTGAAGAAAATGAAAGTATTTCAGAAACATTTCTTAAACAACATTATGCAAAATTGTATAAGACTAAGTAATGAGACCATGTATTATTTTTACTGATTCACATGCTATTTAAAACTATCTTGCAACTATGTGCAGAGTACTAGGAATTCTTAGTATATTATTCAGTGTATCTTGACTGAGTAATATTCCTAGTCACTAGAAAATACATTCTTATAACTGTTCCCTTTGGATTTTCTCATACCTAATCCTGGAATCAAGGTATATACATGTGTCAGTGACAATTATCCCCTAATTAAAAATGAAATGTGAAGAAAACCATTCCTTTTTGCTGGCCAGAAGAAATTTCAAGGACCCAGGACTGTACTGTCTAACTGAACTGATGGCATGAAATTCAGCTTCTCCATAAAAAAACTTGATCTTTTCTGATGTTCTGGCATTTCCTTTCAGTTTAATGTATCATATGTTTCAGCCAACTTTTTATGACTGGAGAGGGAGGAGTGTGTATCTTCAGATTATGCTTACACATCAAACACAAAAGATTTGGAGGAAAAATCACATCTTTCAACAGCAGAGTAGTATCAAAGACCATAAAACTCAAATGAGCATTTCATGAAATGCAAAAATGTTAGAAGCATCTTGTGAAAAGTGTTATGCTTTCCTACTACCTAGCAAGATAACACACTTTTCTCCATTCCTAAATTTGGATTACATAGAAAATTAATTTTTTTTTTTGTAATGTTATAGTGAGAGGCAATGGATTTTGTTCAAATATGGGAGTAAAATGCATTTTTCAAAAGATTTTGGTTTTGAGATTTTGGTTCTTTTTGGTATTCTGGTTATTGCAATAACATGTTCCAGAAAAATTGTTTCTTCAGAAAACTGATGTAAGACACTAAACTAAAAAATGTGGTTTAATTTAGATTTTGGGAATTGCCTCTCCAACGCTTACCTCTGTGGAGACCCTTGCCCCTTGGTCAGGACATCGGCCAAGATTACTTTTCTAAGATTGAGACCCCTTACCTGGGGTGGTAAGGTAGTGCATTCTTCCATTGTATCCATAAAAACCTGCATTAGTGGCATATTAGATTTCAGATAAATCATTTGCTTAAACCACACAGTCCAGTCTCTTTTCACCACAGAGCCCAGAACTGGACAGGGTGCTCTAGAGGCACTCTTACTAATGCAGAGGGACAATCACTTCCCTTGACCTGCTGGCAACACAGGTCAGTATATACATGCGCTTTATTGCTATAAAATACTGAAACAGATTGCAATGCAGTCCTTTGTTTCATATGGAATAGCCCATACCAGTGACTCTTTTCCAGAAACAACTCACAAAATCTCATTCCACTTCAAAGGAAGAGGATAAATTTTTCAGCTGTTAACACAGCTTCTTCTTTTCAAATGAACACCATAGGAAAAATTAGAATGTTGAATAAATTGACATTTCTCTCAAGAAAAGTGTAATACTTACAGATTTTTTCTTTTACAAATAAGAACAATGAATGAAAATTATATTTTTTCCATAAAGTAGTCTTTTTAAACATTGGGGAAAACAAACAAAAAATGCCACAACAGTCAGCAGAATTCAGTCTGGAATTATAAAAAAGTAATGTAACTTAGAATTCCTAACTCAACATGAGTTACCCAAAAACCTAAATATGTTCTTGTACCATGAAAAAGAACATGGACAGCTATGTATATTAGAAATCAGTGGTTCCACTATCCACAATGTTATATGCGTATAGAATTAATATATTCATGGTAGTTGAAGAAGGCTCATTTTTAAATGAAAAAAATTCTTACAGCATTAATTAAAGCAGAAAACTATATCTGCATCAGAGTACCCTAAGAATTACAACCATAAGCAAACTACTGCAAAAGCAAACAGTTAAATGTAGAGCTATCATCAATTACTCTAAAGAACTATCTTTCATTAGGAAATTCTGGTCCTGAGACTTTGTTAATCTCAATAAATGTTATGTAATTTTTTACATAATTTATGAGATCAAAATTCTTAATAGGATCTTTTTGGAACTGAACATTATGTTTTCCATTCAGATGCAACTTTGTTTCTCATTTAAATTTATGTTATATAAAATTTTGAATTCTTTATTTTAATTAAATAATATTAAATCTTTACCACCCACAAATGTTCTTTCTTTTGAAAACAAAACCAATGTCGTTTTGTTAGAAAATCCAGTATGCATCCTATCTATTTAACAAACCTAAATAGAATATTTTATATTTTTGATTAAATGTTCATGTCTTAAACCTACCTCCCACCTCTACTTCACATCATTAATTATTGGAAGAATCAGTGTAACCAATGTACTGAAAGACAGTGTGAAAAAAGCAATGTAAAGTAATAGCAGAACATATTAAGACAAATACAAACTTTGAGACAGACATAAAATATGTCCATAAGTCCTCCTTTGTAAAAAGTATCTGCCTATTATCTCTTTTTTTCCTGTGGAGTGTATATCTGCTTGGATTTGCTTTGTGTATGTCACATGTTTAAACAGTGAGGCATTCCCTACATATGCTGTAGAAGCAGCTGCCATTTAGTAGGTTATAACGAAGTTTGCTAGAAAGCAATGAGACTTTTCCATAGAAATTCTACTTTTTGTTTTTATTTGTCACTCTCTGGGCACAATTAAGGTCACCTTTTAAAAAGGGGGTATACTTGAACTTCTTTCATGGAAGGCTGTAACATTTCATATGCTGGATAGAGGAGTCAAAACTGCCTCAATTACAGACAGCTGGGGAGACAGCTACTATTTTACAAAATATTAGTGTTAAGTATTTTGTTGTCTGTAAGATAAGATGTAATGTGGAACATTATGTGACTCAATAACTATCTCTCTTCACACAAATTAGAAAATAGAGCAATGTTATGTACAAAGTGCGCTTATGTCAAGCTTGGAGTGAAAATGTGCATATAAATTTTGATTTTAGTGGGAAAAAAAAAAGATAGCTTTATGGATACCAGAATCATGGGGGTTTTTTAAGGATTTTTATTGGTTCATAAGGAAAATCTGTAGCAATTTTCAAAGTAAGACACACTTAAAAATAGAACGTAAGAATATATTTAAAGACATCGTCTTAAGAAAGTAAGATACATTTCAAAATAGAAATATTTTGTTTAGAAGTCTCTAAATTAAAATTTTGAAAATTTGCTTAAGGTGGTAAAGTGTTATTTCCAACCAATTAATCACAACATGTTTTAATCAAGCAAAAGTGTATCTCTTTGTGAAAGCCTGAAATGAGAAATAAATGCAGTCCTAGACAGGTCCTTTCACCATCTAAAGGGTGAATTGCATGGGTTTTGGTCCATGTTTTGTAGACAAATAGTTTGTGCATCCTGTAATTGCTACGTGCAACATTTCCCACTTCAACACCACAGCAAACCTAAGTTCAGGAGAACTACATCAGAGGAATTCATATAGGAATCACTTTTCCTTCCATAAGTTTATCTTAGTTTAGTTGTTCTATTCTCAGTAGGCTTTGAATAAATTTACAGTCTTTCTTCAACAGCTGGTCTAGATGGCACAATACAGGGTCATTAAAGAACATCTAAATTAATTCTGTAGACTTTTGATGAAAGTCTTAATTTAAACTAGCAATGTTAGTGTCAGTCCAGTTTGACTAGTGCACCACTATTCTCATTAGAAAAGCTCAGATATTCCTAAACTACACATTTTATTGTTTCCAAATGGTCTGAAAAGGAAAGAAAGCATGGAAGAAGGAGACTGAAACTCATCTAACAGCTACAAAGTTGTTAGAAATAAAACAAGTTTCTCCTTTGTAAATAAGTAAACAGTGCCGCATATTTTGTCATCTCAGTACCTAAAACTTAAAATGTACCAACAAAAATGGAGAGGAGTTAATGATTATCATGTGCCATTTTTATTGATAATATTGATATTGATGATATACTTTTGCCATTTAAAAAATTACCTGCAGTACAAAGCAATTCCACCACAGAGTTAGCACAGGATAGTGTGAAACATCAATAGCTTATGCAGGAGATTATAGTGAAATTCCATAGCAATGTTTTAAATGTAATTAAAACTGTGGAATATCAGGAACTCTAGTAGTGTTTCTGCACAGGATTGGATAGCCAAAACATACCATAAAGATTACTGTTTCCACACTATTCTGCCTCTGCAAGCTGCTTTTACAGAGTCTACAGGTTAACAACTGCTGATATTAGATATTAATATCTGTTGAAAACTAGGTTTTGTTTCAGTCATTAAATCATACAAATGGATTGCCAAGGGTCGGTCCTCACAAAAAATAAGGTATAAGAGCAATACTGGGGACTGTGTTTTCTGATTAAGAACTGCATTTTAAAGGCTCGTGGACACTGAACTCTGTGGTAGGAGCTGAGATCTCTGGATCCATGTGAAATACTTCTCTTTACTCTGCAGGATCCCTAAATGACCCAAGGGTTTTGGTGACTGCCAGCTATGTAGCCTGTAGTAATGCATTATAATTAGTAAAGATGTGATTGGAGATTTGTATACCTAATGGTGTGCAAAAAGTTGGAAAAAACAATTATGATTTTGGTTTAATCCCACCTAAATGGCTCACATCCTTTTTATTATTATTTTATTTTTTTTATTATGATTATGTTATTTTTTTTAGTTTTGGCTGTCTGAACCAGTGTACTGGGGTTGTGTTTTGTATGCTATGTTCTACTTCTTGTTTCTACTAGAGAGCACTACTATAGTAATTGTTTGTTGATGTTTGGTTTACTGCAATCTGCTGTGTTCTAGTCTTCAGCATCTAAATGTGACCATGTTTAAAGGTATTGAAGAGTTAATAAATAAAAGCTATCTTACCTGAAAAAGTGTGATTTGTGGAGATTAAATTGTGACTTTTAATTATGACAGTAATTTTTGCTTATTAGGCTTTTTAGTATAGACCTTCTATTACTCTTTATTCTGAGTATAAAATTTGTTTGCCAGTTGAAGTGATAATCATAGAGAAGAAACATAGTCTTTTTAATTTGTTTTCATTAAGAAAGAGAATCTTTGTAAATATTGGTTTTAATGCTTTTCCTTTTGCTATGTCTATAGTTAATTCCTTTGCTAAAGTTTATATTAGAGAGAATAATCCAGCAGATATACTACCAACCTACTTGATTAAAGAGCCATGAAACTGAAATTATTGAACACTGTCCTTGCCCTAGGAAAAAGATGAGATAACTTATTTTTATGTCCTTCCTACAGTCAGATTTGTATTTTCACAAAATCTTTCTGCCTTTATGTGCAGCTATCAAACCATGGTTATTCCACATTTATTTCTAAAACCAATGCAAAAAAATCCACTTTAGAAGAGAAAAAAAAGTTCAAGCTGTCAAATTTCAAAATAAATTTTGGTGGTGGTTCTCAGTAAACATTGACGAGTTAATCATAAAAGCAGTCAGCTTGAGGTAGTTTTCTCCTGGGATAAATAATACTTGGCAGGTTTATTTCAGTTTTCTGCCTACAAGCCAGCCATTCTGCCACTGGCCGTTTGCCTTGATGTCTGTCATCTGGTTTTGATCTCTTCCCCATTACTGTACAAAGTAGATCAAAACTAGGCAATAAGCCATTTGGACTCTGTAAGGTCAAATGTTCTCACTGCAAAGGATATGAAGGCAACTGCTTGCCAATAATTTTGACAAAATCTGAGAGATTTTAGAACAAGTACATCTTCAACTGGATTTTAGCCATGAAAGCACACAACCTCCACTATAGTGTTGTAAAATTTGGAAACAGATACCTAACAGAAGGCTAACTTGAGATCATGAAGAGACAACTGTTTGGCTCATTGTAAAGTCAGATGTGTTCCATGGCATTTGAGTGGACAGCAGAGACATTTAACACATGATACATTAGAATTGGAGTTTGGCCTTATTCTTCACCTAAACAAAATAGCTAATATACACAGGAATTGTCCTGAAAATACTTTTGCCACCTCTTAAATGCATAAAGTCCTATTTAAATTAAACACTATTTCACTTTTCAATTAAAAACATGGTACTGGCTAAAAAAATGCAGGAATAAGAATGTTGTGACATGAGGGAAAGTCAAATCCATGTTAAAGTTCCTTGTCTCTGATGGTAAGTGCACCAATTAGCTTTTTCCTTGTCTGTGATAGACACAATTAAGATAGGAAAGAGTTATCATTAGTGTCATGTTCATTGCATTACAGGTAATCAAGAGTCACTGACCATTTCTTCTATAACATCTGTTTTTATAACTGCTATTCTAATTTTTAATTTCCTGAAGCCTAACATCCTGGACTATGATGAAAAAAAATATCCACACTGGAATTAGGGCCAAAACTCTCACTGATTTCAGTAGGGCCAGAATTTTACCCAGGATCTTTTCAATAATAGAAGTCCCTTTCAGCTAGTCCAACATGCCTCTGTGACACTTTGGAAATGCCATTTTGATGGAAGAACAGTGTAAAACATTTAAGTGATACTTCAATTGGTTTGGCTGGTGGACTGTTAATTTTCAAAAAGGAAGGGAATTCAGTCACTGGACCTTATACACAGGCATAGATTTACTGCTTTCAGTAGCAAGTACCTGTTACGTAACAGAAGATAGCATGGATGATCAACACAGAGTGGCATTTTCTTTTGTCGGTAAGATACATGTACATAGTTAAATATCTTAAGTACAATTATATTCTGATTAATTGTCAGCAATAATTTTCCTGGCAACCTGCTGTAGTGCTACCTTTTGTAGAATTGCAGGAGTTTGCTAATGAGGAAGCACTGTCAACTACATAAAGTATTCCAGTGTGTCTATGTCAATAATTCATTAAGAGGAATTTATCATAAATCTACCTAACTGCAACACCAAGAATTCTAAGGGATTTCTACTTGTAGTGAAGTTTTATCATTATTTTCATTCTCCCTTGTTCACTAGTCTTTTTCAATTTGGCATTCAATGGCTGTGAAACACTATGTCATTTCAGACTAGGTATTTTCTTGGGTGGAAAAGATTAATCTTTTTTAGTGGGCAATTCCTGATAAATGGAATTGACAACTACTTACATATAGATCAAGCAGCAAATAGGGGTTTTATTAAGAATTAAAATTACTATGGAACAGATTTTTAATGGACAGTGGATGAACACTCTCTCATCACATAAGCATAAAGTTTACATTTATCAAAATATATATTTAGAGTGGTTTCCCTCTTTGAGATTCATTCTTTTTCTGCTCATAAAAGGAAGAAAATAAATAAAACTAATATAGATTATTTCCCACTAAGTCTCTATTTATGATATGAAGTTAAGCATTTTATCCCGGTAGTCCATAGGATATTTTTGTCTGTGCTGCTTTTTAGTCCAGTAATTTCCCCCTTATGATAATATCTGGATTTTGAATAGTTGGCACTTTCAGTGTTGAAGCCAATGCTGTTATGTATTCTTCCAGTATCATTCATTTCTCTTTTACATCTGCAGTCAACTCTTTGCTAACTAAATTTGATTGTCTTCTAATTTTGAGAGAGAGAAATTGATTAGAAATGCCATTTTTTTCCTTAGAATAAGTCTAATGTGGGAAGTGCAAAACTTCTGTTGGTAACATTAAAATCTCTTTATTGTCTGTGCTTATTATTTATTAAAATTTTACAAGTAACATTAATTAAAAGTAAGTTTAGAAACTACTTAGGTTTGGGTTTTTTTTTCTTTAATGCATGAAGCTTAGAAATTCTTGCACAGCTCCTAGATAATTAATTTGCCTACTATTTGATCTTTAATCAACATTTCACATTTTTTCAGTGTTTATTTTTAATAATGCCCTGAAGTTTTTCACTTTATTTAGTTCTTATTTTCAAGACACAGAAGCAGAGCAGGCAGTGCCATGGCTAAGAAAAATATGTAATAATAAGTGCACCTAACAAGTCTGAGCCTGTAGTATAATATGTAATGTATGACATTAAGCATAGTTTAATATTAAGCTGTTATATTTCTGCAGTGCTGCTGCTCAGGCATCTGCATGCAGAATCCATTTTATGGCAAACTGAAAAATAAATCTTTTCCAGCAACTTTAATGCAGTTTAGAGAGAACATGTAATGACTGGAATGAGATAAAGTAACAAATAATATTTATTAAAAGTACAGAAAATGTGGTAAACTTCTCTGTCAAAGGAGGTGCCCCACAGAGTGCACAGCATTTTTCACTAGAATTCTTTCTTTGTCTACTTTCTATTCAATAGAACAGAAATACTCTGTTTCAGTAGAAAATTAACATAACTGTGAGCACAACTTTGAAATAAAAGTTTCCATTAGGCTTAAAAAAGCCCCAGCAACCTGTAGATTTTACTCATCTCTAAATTTATTGCTATGGTTCATTAAATTTTAGAACATATTTAAAAATACAAAAATTCAAATGTATATGGTAAAAAATGTGATTAACTTGATATAATCTATTGCTTTGCCAGCATGAATGCATTGAGATGCTTTTAAGCAGTAAGACATGACAAGCAAGTAATGCTGTCATAACCATCAGCACAATTTAGGAGTATAGTCAGATGTACAGCAAAGTGAAGTGCCTCCAGCCACACAAGACGTGCAGATATCCACCGAATCACATGCCACATCATAATAGGAAGCTCAAAATATATGTCCAGCATTTAATAATTGTACACTGTTTAAATGGTAATAAGGCCTGATCTTGAGTTAACATAAATTACCATAGCTAATACTGCTAACTGTAGTTGGTTTACAAAATGGGACAAAACTTTCTTGTCTCACTTGGGGCTAGAGACAAAAAGCTCAGTCATGTTCAAATTGATGTAACTTTTTTCATATAAAAGTTCTGGGTTAAGTCTAGCACAAAAGAGTGAAGGATGAAATCCGCAAGTACTTCAGCTAACTTCAATTACAAGCAAAAAAAGGAAAGATACCAGCTGATACCTTTCAACTGAACTCTAATGTTGTTTGGAATGAGGTATCTCAGAAGGGGGACACTGTGGAGAACATCACTTCGAAAGTGTGCCCAGAAAAACAAATTTTATGTATTTTGTTGTCACACTTCCTATAATGTAGCAATCTACTGTGAAAATAGGAACATAAGAAGGTATAGGCCATCAGTGGATATGTAACTGGTGTTTGGCTAGGGACACAACTGCTGTAGTTGCTTACAATTTTCAGCCTGAGGACACTGTTTATGTTAGCAGACATTTCATTACAGTTCATAAACAGATCACATCAAAACTAGTCATAAGAAATCACTGCAAGTCTACACCAGCCTAGCTGAGACCAATAGTACTTCCTGTGATTTGAAAATGAGCTATTCCAAAATGCTTTAAGGATCAGAATTGCATTTAAGCCATCTATAAGGTCAATTACACTGCCTTAGGAAGAGTAATGTTGTTTATAAAGTGGGTGAATAGCCAAGAAAAAGCAGTTGTATCAAAATAGATGGAAAAATTGTCTATTTCATGTTTGTGGATTTTTTTTTTAAAGTATTCGCTATTGTATTTTGCACCTAGTTTGATTCAGAGAACAGTTATGCCATCAAACCCAATGTATTCAAACCCACTTAATTTATAGATCTCTCTCAGTTTTTGTCAGAGTACTGTGAACTTTTTTCTGTAGCTTCTCTAGGTACACATACAATACAGCCAGAATTCAAGGTACCTAAGAAGTTCAGAGTGAAAAAGTGCTGCTTAATTAGACAGTAGTTTACAGGAGATTTTTAAGGGTCAGAGTTTTCATCTTAGTTACCTCTGTTGGAGGGCTAAGTCTTTTATCTAAGCTTTAAATAAACAGCCTCTACATACGCCTAAAATTACAAAGCTTTTGTAGGACCAGTAAGGCTTCTCTTTGTTTTTCCATTAGAAACAGTGCTTATGAGTAGATTTTGACAAAAATGCCAAAATAAAATATCTATTTCCATCGAATTTAAAGTTTATCTGTGTTACATTCTGAGTGTAACAGAAGCATTATTTTCAAGCTTATTTTTAAAGCATGGATTTAGTCACAAAGCTTATCATCACATTAATGAAAAATGTATTATGAAAATACCTACATTGCTTGAAAGCATCTCACTGAGAAATTTTTTTTTTTTTTGAGATGTTGTAAGTACTTGCTATATTATTATAACATGAAATCATTAATATTTCTACCATCTGGACTAATTTATATATTTGGCTCTGTATTAAATAAACATATATTGGCATGTAGTTGTTAAGGAACTTCATGGTCTCACTGACCTATAGATCAGACTAAGAGCTTATATAATACAGTACTAATGAATATGTGTGTGCTTTATATTTTATGGCTGCAGATAATTCAGAATTAAAGGTCTTTATCCCTAAATAAGAAGACTACAGTATTTCCACCATACAAAATGAACCTAGTATGGATTCTTTGAATCTATTAGCACTGCTTTCTATAAGTCCACTGTTCACCAGAGTGAGGATGATCACCATTGTGCATAAACTCTTCAGTGATGTATGGCAGTTTACTAAGCTTGAGAGTATTCGTAGTGAATACTGCTCAAACTAGTGTCTATGGGCAATAGTGAGGGAAGTTTTGATTACCTTGGTACCTCTGATATCAGTTCTTTGTGCATGTACCTGGTAGGTCATTCTTGTAAGGAACATGAACTTGAGGTCAGTGAAGTTTATACCTGAATAGCCTGTATTAGTGTGTACCAAATACATAGAATAGGAAAATTATATAATTTTGGAAAATTTATTTATCCATAGTGAAACATCACTAGGATGGGTTTCCCAGCACCTATAGATAGATTTTTAAAGTGGCATAGAAGAATTCAAGTCTGAGTCCAAGTATTTAATTTAAAACTTCTGCTTCATATCCTGGCTGCTTAGTTAATAAGGGGATATATGTTGTTATCAATTTCTTACTTCTTTAGCAGTTAAGGTTTCTGACCAGAATTCATAACTGACAGGATGGAGTGATTAAGACTCTTACAGCATTAAATTATAATTTTCTCATTGCAGATCTTTAGTTGACAAAATATTTTGAAATAATATATAAGCTTCTTCATTATTTACCACATACATTTCCTTCTGCTACTGATCAGTGTTTCCACAAGTCATTCCACTGTATTAGTAGGGAAGCAACACCTCAAAGGTGACCTTATTGGCTCAGGATGGTTGTCTAGCTAGTCACAGTGTCAGGCTATGAACGAAATCTATTGCTCTAATGAGTGCACCAGGGATGTTACAGCTTGGCGGTAAATGGATACCGCTTCTGAAACAGTGTCCAGGTTATAGTCAAAAGAGAGAGCTCCTATTAAAATTAATAGCCTCCTTGCTATTTTTTTATCAATGTATTATTGAAATGGTGTTCTTTCAAGGTTGCACAGCTGTTTTAATGCTGATTATGTTTTAAGCCAGAGTGGATAATTACATGGGATAGAAATGAGCGTAAGGTTATTCAAGGCAGAAAAGGTGCTAAGAACAGTACAACAAAGGCATCTTTCTGATAAAACAACAGCAAAGATAAATTTACTGCAAAACTGTTAGTTTATGGGCTATATTTGCTCTTCTGTAGAAGAAATTAACTCTATTATAACATTTTCAATTTTCAACACAAGTCTCTTACTGTTACTTCTGTTGCAGAAACTCTCACAGGAAGACAGCAAAGGAAAAGCAAAATTGCATGAGTTCCCTGAATCTTATGGATTTAAAGCTGATACTAATACACGACAATGTATATTTCTTAGGTAACCCCAGATCATACAATAAACAAACACAAGAGTTCTGAAAAACACGATGTTATTACAAAGTCTATATACTACACTGATGCTTCATGTCATAATGTAGAATATTTTATTTCATTAATTGATACATCTCAGGGAATGGGGATTTTTTGCATGTGTGAATGCTGTATAAGTCTCATTAGCATATTATTGAATTTCTTCTTGATGATGTATCTGCAGTAATATTTGAACACTGTAGTCTTATGAGTTTGATCAGGAAAGCTTATTCAGTCAGTTTCTTCCACAACCTTTTGGAAATAGTAATAAAGTAGTTTTATTATTTCACTTGAATCCTAGTCAGAGAGATCAAGAAGTACTACTTCCATTTTTTTTTCCAATTAAATATATTTTAACTCCTCTGTTTTCACATTAAAGGAAAATTCATAACAAATCATCTTCTTCCAAATCATCTTCTTTAATGCTTTTGTTATCAAAAAATGAGAAGGGTTAAGCTTTTTAGATGGTCTGTTACCATTTCAGAAGCAGTAACAGGGGCCCATTATGTATATACAAACTAGTGTTATTGTCATATGGCTGTGTAAAATAACCTGAAAGCTTTTACAGAATAAATGGTCTTAATAAATGATCTGATATAAATTATATTTCTGTGAGTGAGTGACTGTACATACAGATTTAGACCAGTATACTGTAACCATCTGCAGCCACTACATTTTGTGGAAGCAAAAATATGGAATCAGTGGTGCACTTTGGTGAGCATCTTACGTAGTCTTATTTTACCAGATGAGGTAGGAGCAATGTAGGATCAACATATAGAAAATACTGCTTCACAGTGGAGAACAGACATGGAAAGAATTATGCTTTTTAAAAAGCGATTTTTATATTTATGTAA
>JAAGNO010011139.1:0-13440 GCA_033439905.1 Ceryle rudis | reverse complement strand
GCAGGAGGAGCAAGTTCCGTGGTGTGAGGGTGTGGGAGCCTGTGCCAGGCTGCCCAGAGAGGTTGTGGAGTCTCCTTGTCTGGAGAGATTCTCAACCTGCCTGGACCCTGTGCTGCTGGGCCCCCTGCTCTGGGTGCCCCTGCTGGATGGAGCAGGAGGGTGGTACCAGCTGATCTTCAGAGGTACATTCTGTGCTGTATTTTATGATTCTGTGATTCTGTCCCAAGGTCCAAAAGACAAATATTGTGGCCTTCATGACTGAACTCTCATTCAGCAGTCAATGAACCCAAAAAGCGTGTTTCCTCTTTCTGAGGTGGGATCTCAGGGTCTTCTGAGGTTAGCCATGGTAGGCTTTGTTTTGCTGTAGAATATCTTGAACCTGACTGGCACAGATTTTTTTCAAAGGAGCTTCTGTAATCTTAGGAGAGTGGATGACAAACAAGCCGAGGCCATCTTGCTTCACAGATGGAAAGATACTGAAATCATACTGATAAAATTACTGAAAACTGTAACACTCCCACAACACAGAGGCCACCATTTTTTTTTTTCCCTTTGCCATGCAAATTCTGGGTGATCCTGTAGTCAAAAATGGCAACTAGAAAAGCAACCCGAGGGGATGCAATTCCTTCACCTAACTTTACATCCAAGAATAATGATGTGTGTCAGTTCTGTGGATTATGTGCTGAACCAGCCAGAATGATTCAGAGTGGTTGGCAAAACGGAAGCGTTAGTCACTGTGAAAGATCAAGAAGTTAGTGCTGGCACATCGTGGGCATGTCAAAGAGAAATGAAAACCAAATAGGGAAAAGGGTAATGTAATGGAAGAGAAGTGGAGATGGAAAGGGTAACTTCTCACATCGAGAGTAGTGCTGGTCCAGGTTGTGGATGGGACAGGGTGGTAGCCTGTGTTTGAGGTGAGGGGAAGAACATCTCCAACAAAGGCAAGCTGGCAAAGAGGAATGCATCTTGCTCCCTACATCAGGGTCCTCAGATGGGTTACCCTGAAGCCTCAGCCCAACATCTTTGAATCTACAGCCATCAGCAGGCTCTGCCCTCCGAGATCTGACAGGTCACTGGCTCACAGCCAGACTCCTCCATACCGAGATATCCCACCTCTTTCCTGCTGTGGGCTGTAGCTTGAGCTGAATGCCTATTCCAGCCTGGGATGAACCCTGTTTGGGATAACCATCTGCCTCCTCAGCAGGTATTTGGCCTCATACTTTGCTTGGAGAGCATGGACCATCCCAAAGGTGCAGAGGCTCTTTCTTGAGAGGGGTTTGCCCAGTGCCTAACACTAAGCACAGACAAGCATGGGCTGCCTGCAGATGGAAGGGAGGGAGTGAGTTACAGTGGGGCATAGAGTATTGCTCGACTTCTTTGCCTGACAGGGAACTCAAGTTAACTCTCTTTTAACTTGGGTACAATACCGGGAAAGGAAGGCCTCCACGCGTGGTGATCTTTGCCCACCAAGTGTGATGAACCATGTAAGTGAACAAGGTGGGCACTCATAAGTAGAACCAGTGAAGCTTGATGTCCTGCTGAGCTGTAGCTCTTAATTGGGTCCCCTGGTGTCTTGTAAAGCTCTAATTAACAGGCTTTATAAAAACTGTGGTTGAACAACATGTGGTTGAAGATGCCCAATGGCTACCAGCCAATTACTACTGTATTCCTTCAAAATGAGGATGATGAACAGACAGGAGGATATGTGAATAGTCACCTAAGCTTCATTTCCAAGCAAGCCAGGCTCACAGATGTCTGAGCTCAAGGAATTAGGGTGGACACATCACACCTCTTCAGTATTGATTCACAAACCCCCACACTAGGAGTGACCTGCCAGACTGGAGTCACCATCATGTTTTCTTGGTAGGAGGCTCTGCCAGTGTGTGTGTGAAATACCAACCTAGCAGCATCTGAACGGGTGCAGAAGGGAATCCAATGCACTTCTGAAATCAGTGACCCTTTGAGATTCCTTTCTATATTGAAAGGAGTGGGGGAGAATGTAGAATGGTTGAGGTGGCAAAGACCAAGTGATTCACCAGGACAAGTGAAGGTCAGTAGGTGGGAGTGGGCTACACCTTTAATCTGTGTCCTGAGCTTTCAGGGGTACAAAGGAGGAGCTGATGACCCTCTGCAACATGAGTTGGATGGGTGACCTCCTACTAAGGCTGCTTTGTGGGTTTCCCTTTGGTCTTTGTAACTAAAAATAACAGCTTAAAACCTGAGAAAGGACATGCTGTCGATACTTGGTTCAGCAAAACAGAATCTGCAGAGGGCAAGTACAAATCCATGGGTCTCTTTTAATAAGCAGATGATGTTCTCTGTGGTTGCACATCCACCTGATCAACTGGAGGCATAAAGAGCAGCACAGGAAAGACAATCGCTCATTTTTTTCAGGCTTGTGAATTGCTCCATTGCCTGATCCCCACTGATTACAGGGGAGCCTGGACCCCTGCACCCATGTGTGGACTAGTAAAATAGGGTGACCTTTCATGCCTGTTTTCTTACAGATTGGAGTAAATGAGTTGGAGTCATGCCCAGAGAGGTTGTGGAGTTTCCTTCTCTGGAGACTTTCCAAACCCACCTGGATGTGATCCTAGGCACCCTGCTCTGGGTGACCCTGCTGGAGCAGGGGGGTTGGATGAGATGATCTCCAAGATGGTCCCTTCCAACCCCCACTAGTCTGTGATTCTGTGTTTTTGTAGCTTGAAGCCCAAGGAGAAGCATTTTGTTGTTGGACTACAGCCAGGAACTCAATAGCAATATCAATGATAACCGGGGAAAAAAAAAAAAAAAACCCAAACCAAGAAACCTAAAGGACTGATCAAGATAACACCATATATTGTGACTATGTCATCACATGGAGTCCAGAGACTGAAAGTGAGAATTTACAGGACTTTGCTTCAAATGCACAACAGAGAGTTGATTGAAGCACCCACCTCAGGGCCAGTTGTGTTTTTCTTGTCCACTCTGGAGGCCAGCAGGTGGGGAGGAAGGTCATCTAGTGTAGAATGCCTTAGAAGGGACCTCCAAAGGTCATCCAGTCCAACTCCCCTGCACTGAGCAGGGACATCTGTAAATAGAGCAGGTGCCTCATCAAGCATGACCTTGAATGCCTTTGGGGATAGGGCCTCCACCACCCCTCTGGGCAACCTGTTCCAGTGCTCCACCCTCATAGTGAAGAACTTCTTCCTAATGTCTATGAAAGAAAGATCTATAACCCAGGGATGTTCTTTTTGTGGGTTGATTACAGATTTTATTACCCAGTGCGTCGTCTTTGTCTTTAGACACAAAGTAGGTGGTTAGCTAGTGCCACAGAGGCTGAGCTTTGAGCAAGACCTACTGTAGGTAACCCTGCTTTAACAGCAGGGTTGGACAAGATGATCTCCAGAGGTCCCTTCAAATCCCTACCATGCTGGGATTCTGCAAAGACAATTCTGATGGTTGCAGCTGTGCCCACAGCTCTTCCCAGTTTACTTTGGCTCAGGCCACCAGAGACTACCCCCAGGGGCTGCTGGGTCTGGAATTTAAATGAAGGAGGGCTGGTGAGAGGTGGCCCAAGTCCTCTTCCCTCCTTGTCTGCCCTTGCTGCTCCATCCCTGCACACTGCGGAGGGGAACTGTTTTGTTCAGAGCAACCTGAATTTTGCCTCCAGGGCTGCAAAACCTGGAGCCAGCTCTGCCCGTGGAATGAGGGAGTGCTGATAGCGACAGTCCGTGTGAATTCCCACCTGCCTCACACGGCTGGTTTGGGCTTTAAATAATACTTACAAACTGCTTAAAAAAAGATGTATAGGAGTTGTTATGCAAGCAGAAATTATTATTAAAAAAACATTACGAGTTATTAGACTGACAGATGGAAATATCAGTGGAATTATATTTTTATCTATCCTCTTTCATTTCATTTCATCTCATCTTTCTTTTATCACCCTTCAGCTCTAGGCTGGCAGTCCCAACACCATCTAAGAGGCCGGTGTGTTGAATGTGGCATCACTGGGTGGCTCCCAATGGCCCAGATGAGTAAGCGAGATCTTCTCAGGCAGTGAAGAGACCATCTTGCAAAACCAAACAGAATCCACCTGTGGGTTGAAATGGGTACAAATGACTTAGAACTGGTGATAGCCTGAGATCTGAATATCATTTCCATCACCAAGGCTGGCTCCCAGCTTAGGCAAAGGAGGTGGCTGCCACCCTCTTGGGGAGCTGTGGGCTGTGAGAAGGAAACCTGCCAATGGGAAACATTTACTGCTCCCCAGCAGTAACTGGTCGTCATTAGAACTGGCAAACTGCTGTGATGGCAAAGACTAATTTTCTTATTTTCTCTCTCTCTGTGTTCAGCTCTGGGGGCTCTCCAGTGTAAGAAAGATGTGGGCCTGCTTGAATGGGTCCAAAGGAGGACCCAGCAATGCTGGGAGGACTGGAACCCCTCTGCTGGGAGAGCTGGGGGTGTTCAGCCTGGAGAAGACAAGGCTCTGGGGAGACCTTATTGGTGCTTTACAGGAAAGATGAGGAGGGACCCTTTATCCAGGAGCATAGTGATAGGATGAGGTGTAATGGCTTTAAACTGAAAGAAGGTAGATTTTAAAATACGTATAAGGAAGAAACTCTTCACTGCCAGGGTGGTGAGAGCCTGTCCCAAGTTGCCCAGAGAGGTGGTGGCTGCTCCATCCCAGGGGAGGTTGGCCGGGGCTCTGAGCACCCTGCTCTGGGTGCAGATGTCCCTGCTCAGTGCAGGGGGGTTGGACTGGATGACCTTGAAAGTCCCTTCTGACCCAAAGCATTCTATGGTCCAGGTGATGTTGGGAAGTTAATAGTGTTATCTCATACTCTCCTTTCAGAGAGCTCTTGATGGGTGTGTTCCTTCAAGACAGGCTTATGTACAATGAAGAGCAGCACAGAGGAGGTTCCAAGTCCTTGTGCTCTGCTCTATCCTCCACGAGAACCTGTTGACTCCAATACACGAGTGACTTCTTGGAAAGAGGAGCTGTGGGTGGGATTTGTCAGGATGATTGGGAAGCGCTCGCAACTGCCATCACGATGGGAATGGCAGAGGAAGCTCCTTCCAGTAGGTTGGTGGTGAACCAAAGGCTCATGGGATTCTTCAACAGCCAAAGCCCCCAAGGAGATGACTGTTCTCACCATGGTGCAGTTTTGGTAATTACTACTTTCCTCAGTCTTTGGTGGGTAACTCTGTAAAGTCAACATCTTCCTCCACTGGGAAAGTCCATAGTCACTTTATCTCCAGCTGGGGCTATTACAAGGACAGGACACAAATATTTCTTATTAGATTTCCTCAGAGTGAATCTGTATCTAGAAACTGAATTTTCTGGGGTATATATCAAGACTTAAAAAACCAAACAACCCACCCTGAGGGCCCATCTAGAAAACATCTACTGATAACCCAATCCTAATTTCTGCTCAAGGAAATCCTGTTTCCTTCTTGATTGAACTGGAAATGTCCAACTGGGACAACTAGATCCTACAAAACACGTACTGGGGATTCCGTTGCTTTTATGTGATTCGCCCTCTGCCCAACCATGTGAAAACTTTAATCTGTTATTTGCTACACGTTTTCTTTTAATTGCTACGTTTAATTTCTGATGTTACTTCATTCTAAAATAGATAACCTGCTTGGCAGCACGTATGCCTAAAATAATCACCTTCATTAACGTGATTAAGAGTAAAATCTTCTACAGCTTCTGGTGCTCGATGTTAAACTGAGGAATGAGCATTTGAAACAGGCAGTTTCTCACAAGTCTTTTTTTTTAAAGTATAATTTTAAAGGTTCCTATCCAAAAATAGCACTGTGCTGTATGTTAATAGTAAAGTAATAAAAAAACCCCCAACCCTTTCTTGAAGGAAAAAAGAAACAAAATGTTAAGCATTGTAAGTTCCCAGACATTCAATGTATGACTAATACTGTAAATGATGCTTTTTTTTTTTTTTGACTGGTCAAACCCCAAGAAATAAGGATGCTCTGCAACATCAAGTGATGAGAAGACGATGATCGTGGAGTTAACATGGGGTGCCGGTTTACGGTTCGTAGGATTTTAGTTACTGTGCTAAAAAAAGTCCTTAATTTGCTTAAATTAAAATTGCTCAGTCTGGTTACAGCTTTTTCTTAGCCAAGACTGGAAATGAACTACAGTTGCATGTTATTAGTCTTATTTTGAAGGTATGTAATTATAATCTAAATAATTTAAGGATGATCAGATGGTTAAAACTCAGTTTGTCTCCTGTTACCCTTGGAAATGATTTGGGGAGGTCACTTCTTGGACAAATTCAAGGCCTCTCTTATTTCTTGTGAGATCCAGAGGCTCAGTACCCATTGCTGTGGGTTCATAAACATTCAGTAAAATAATAGTTTATTTTTATCATTCAAGTGTCTTTTATCCCCACTGACAGACAAGGGTTGCCCTGTGCAGACACAGAAATAAAAAGGACAGTCTCTGTCTTGCAAAGGCTACGGTCGAAGGCAGGCAAGATAGAACAGATGGAACCAGACAGATGGAGGAAAGCAAGAAAACAATGATACAATGTCAGCCAGCATGACAGGAAGTCAGCTCAGCACCCCAGTAGTCTGTTGGGCAGCTTTTTTTGCAGGAATGGCAGCAAAATGCGGGGAGCAGCACAGGAAAGAGCATGAAGATGCTTGTCTGGGGGCTGGCACCGCTGGCAGAGAGGGCCAGCTTCACAGAATGACAGTATGATACGGGTTGGAAGGGACCTCTGGAGATCATCTCGTCCAACCCTCCTGCCAAAGCAGGGTCACCCAGAGCAGGGGGCCCAGTATTGCAGTCTCCAGGCAGGTTTGGAATCTCTCCAGAGAAGGAGAGTTCACAGCCTCTCTGGGCAGCCTGGGACAGCCTCTGACACCCTCACACCAAGGAACTTGCTCCTCCTGCTCAGGTGGAACCTCCTGGGTTTTAGTTGGTGCCCCTTGTTGCCCCTTGTCCTGTGGCTAAGCACCACTGACCAGAGTCTGGCCCCATCTGTTTACCCTCTGGGGCCCTATAGCTCTTGCTCAGCATTGATCAGATCCCCTCTTCATCCTCTCTAGGCTAAACAGCTCTGATACGGCTGCAGAAAGCTGAGGCATGTGCCAAGAGTAAGGAAAATAGTCTTTAAAAATGAAGATCAAGTCTTTGAGTTGGAGCCAGTGCAGAGGATGGAGGACATCTGAAGCAGAATATCAGGTTTTGCAGACACCCCGGGGTAAGTACAGGTGGGGTTAGGCTGTAAAGACTGGAAAAAAGGATATTGCCTCATTTAGGATGGGAGATGCTTGGTGTGGGCAACTGCATCTCAGAACCTTCAGGCAGAAATAGTCTGAAAGGATCAAGAAGGCGGTGAGGCCCAAATAAAAGGTCTGAGTGATAGGCTGCTAGCAGTAGATGTGGACTGGCAGAAGCCATTTAGCACTTGAGTTGACATATGAGGATACCAAGCACAGGCTGAGCTTCTGTGGAGTAAAGGTGGACCTTGAAGTCACTATCACAGAAGCAGTACCTTGGTTTTGTCTATGAGATTCTCCTAGAGGAGATGTAACAAGGAGACCATACAGAATGCATCATATAGAGCCCCATGAGACCCTGGAAGAGAGACAAGAAATATTCTCTGAAGTCAATACTGGAGAATCCCCTGGAGAAATAGGAGGATTCCAGAGAAGGACAAGACTTGAAGAAGATCAGTGTAACTTCTGGAAGTGACTGACAAGTCAGGGAAGGTGAGGATCAAGTATTGGTTTTGAGACTTGGCTTTAAAGAAGTCATGAGGAACTCTGGAATGAGGGTGGTTTTTTTAGGTACTGAAAGGGATAGATGCTGGAAGAATTCAAGATAAGTTGGTATGTCCATCCTTGGAGATACTCAGACCTTCACTGGGTGAAGTCCTGAGCAACCTGATCTGCTAAGTCCCTTCCAGCCCTGAACCATTCTGTGAATCTGTGGCAGCAATTGTTCAGTGTGTTCAATGAATGTAGAGGTGGCGAGAGAAGGCAAAGTGGGGCAGGAATGGAGGTGGCAAAAGGGTTTCAGAGTGGAAGCTTTTGGAGGTGATGGATCCTAAAGCATGGCTGTACTGTGAGAAGTTAGTTAAGAGTGAGGGCTTGAAGATAGAATAGGGGATGGGATAAAAGTGAGTGCAAAGGAGGTGATGTGAGGTATTTGAGACAAGTGTGGGGATGATCAAGAAACTCCTACATTGATGACCATGGAGGAGAAGAATAAAAGGCAGATGGAGGGCGGGGAAGCACAGAGGTAGGGAGAGGTCACAACAGATGCTGTCTGTAAATTCTTGGGTGTATTAGACAAGATCCTGTCCTTGGAGAGAAATGGAGTAATGAAGAAAGGAACCCTCAAGGACTGGAGCATCTCTGTGGGCAGGCCAGGCTGAGAGCCCTGGGGCTGTTCAGCTGGAGAGGAGCAGCCTGAGAGGAGAGCTGAGCAATGCTGAGCAAGAGCTAAAGGGCCCTTTAGGGGGGCGAGAGGATGGGGTCAGACTCTGGTCAGTGGTGCCCAGCCACAGGACAAGGGGCAACAGGCACCAGCTGGAACCCAGGAGGTTCCATCTGATCGGGGGAGAAACTTCTTTGGTGTGAGGGTGTCAGATCCTGACCCAGGCTGCCCCGTGAGGTTGGGGAGCCTCCTGTTTAGAAGTCCCAGAGATAGGACCCTGGTCAACCTGATTTAGGTGAACCATTCTCTGAGCAGTACAAGAGTCTAACAGTGCATTACCCAGGTAGCAGAACTCAAAATCGAGTGAATCCACTCACTAGAACAAATACATAATGGATGAAGTCACCCTTACTCTTCATTGTTGCGATTCATCAGACCAAAGATAGACTTCTGTAGCACAGATACCTCCATTTGCACAAGTCAAAGCCAACACAGAAGAACAGAATCTTCGAGGGCATGCTTCATCTCATCCTAAAATAGAGATCTGAAACAGATCAGCTGACTCATACCCTAAAAGAATGATTTTCCCCACAGATAAAGGAAGATTACACACCCGAGTTCCGATTAAAAGTCTGTACTGTAGGAATATAAGTTCAGGTAACTGCCTATTCATAGCATCACAGAATCATTCTGGTTGGAAGAGACCTTTAAGATGATCAAGTCTGACCATTCCCCCAGCACTGCCAGGGCACCACTGACCCATGACCCTCAGCACCACAGCTCCACGGGGGGCTTTCAAACCCCTCCAGGGGTCATGGGGACTCCACCACTGCCCTGGGCAGCCTGTTCACCCCCAACACTCTTCGGTCTGAACGTGGGAGAAGAGATCTGATACCAGGGATGAGCTAAGACTGGACAGCCTTGCAGAAGGAAAGAAGGGCAGAGAAGTTGAATCTGGAAGAGCCTGTGGACAAGACAGAGGTGAGATGGCTGAGCACCAAAGACAGTTCATTAATACCGGTCATCTGGATGTCATGGGAAAACTGACTGTGAGTTTACTGTGAGTGCTGAAAGAGATGAGATTGCTTCAGAAATTGCTGTCAGAGAAAACATGTCTTGAGAACATGCAGTGCATGGCTCCTTTTGAGAGTGCAAACGTTGACTAAGAGCTGCAAGTACAAGGCTGGGACTTCTGAAACAAGAGCATGTGAATATGTCAAGACCTGCATCTGAATGAGAGGTCTAAGCTCCCTTCATGGTCTATTAAAATCTGAGGATCAAGTCTGTTGCCCAAACATAGGCATCAAGTGCTACTTGTGATGCCCAGCGGTATCAGATCTCCATTTCCATAAGGGCCCAGGTTTCCCATAGGCCTGGTGTCAGATTTACCAGCTCTGCGTGGAAGTCTTGGGCACCTGGCTACATCTCAGGTGGTACTGGATGTCTGTGGGTAGGTAACAAGAGTTGAGTGCAGTGAAGTGGAGGAGGGATTCCACTGACCCTGGAATAGATACCAATATTTTGGCAGTTGAATGTGTCAGGAATCACTGAAAGCTGCTGTTGCAGAAGGGTGAGGGACTTCCCTCCACCAGCTCCAGGCAGATGTGAAAGTATCTTGGACTGAACTAGGTGCTATTTTTAGGCAACTGGATCCCATCTTTTGTTGCCACCGATTGCTGAGGGGTTGAAACACACAATCCACGTGTAGAAACATCTGTGTAAAGACTAAAACTCAGGTTTAAGTCATCTGTCAACTGAATTTCACCTTTGGTCTGTAATTCGGATACGGTGAATGCCCCGGCATGAGAGCGTTGGTGTGATGGATGGACTTGGGAGTCTGCTACGGGAGAAGACAGATTGAAAGCTTAAATACACTCAACATTTCAAGCATGAAACAGCTGTCTTGGCTTTCACAAGCCCAGCCTCGGAGCCCTGATGCTGCTGCAGGTTTTATCAGGGTGGTCAGTCTGAAGAACTAGGTAGCCCTGGCCTAACCAGGTCCAAAGTGCCTAGAAGCCACCAGCTGCAATTTCACAGAATATTCATGGTTGGAAAGGACCTCCTAGATCACAGAGTCCAACCATACTCGTAACAAAAAACCAACCTAAAACCACATCTTCAGTTAGCAGAGATGAAAGTATTTCTGTCAGCTCTGTGGAGCGCAGAAAGCAAGGTCTGGATGGGTGATGGAGTGCAAATGATCCCTCTGTCAGAGCAGAAGCACATTGATGGGATGGCCCAGACAGAAACTGTAGGAGCTAATCTGAACCTGTGGGTAAAGAAGACTCCGGTTTCCATCACTGCCAGCTGGTCATTTTCCATCCCTGCTAAATTCATGGTTTTATTTTCATGTTTAAACTTAGCACAGAATGTAACGTTTTTGCTTGACAAGTGGTTTATCCAGGGAGCTGCTTTCCCAATTCAAAGGCTACTCCCTCCAGACTCCTACCAGAACTAGAAGCGTTCGGTCATAAACCTCCCATTTAATTAAAGACTCAGACCTCCAAATATTACCACGGCTGAAAAAAACCCCCCAAACCAAACCATGTCGCAATTAGTTACACATTTTTCCAAAGGAACTTTCCCTTGATTTGCCTAAAACCTGGGGAAGGGCTCCGTACATCTCTCATCATTTCCTACCACTTTCAGTGCAGGCATTAGAGACGCTGTGTGGGCAGATTTAATAGGCTCTTTCTCGCTTCCTGGTGAGGAGAAGGATTGCATAAGATGTGAGTCAAGACACCAGCCCTTGAAGCTGTGACTGCGCTGCTTGCAGGAGCTGCACAGTCTGCTTGCTGCTGGTGAGCAGCATGCTTTGCACCGGGGCTTTGGGGCGCTGGAGGATGGTTGACTAAAAGGTGCTGCTGGTTTTGCTTGAAAACGGGGCCTTGGCATTGCTCACTCGGTGGGAGGAGGGCAGTGGTGGTGTGCATGGGGCTCAGTACTGGGGCTTGTTCTCTTTAATGTCTTCATCAGTGATCTGGATGAGGGGATCAAGGCACCCTCAGTTTGCAGATGACACCAGGTTGGGTGGGACTGTTGATCTGCTGGAGGGTAGGAGTCTCTACAGAGGGGTCTGGTCAGGCTGGATTGATGGTCTGAGGCCACTGGGATGAGGTTCAACATGGCCAACTACTGGATCCTGCACTTGGGTTGCAACAACCCACTGCAACACTCCAGGCTGGGGAAGACCAGCTGAAGAGTGCCCAGCAGAAAATGATCTTGGGGTGTTGGTTGACAGGTGTTTGAACAGGAGTCAGTGTGTGCCCAGGTGACCCAGAAGGCCATCATCATCCTGGTTTGTGTCAGCACTGGTGTGGCCAGCAGGACGAGGTCAGGGACTGTCCCCCTGGACTGGGTACTGGGGAGGCCGCCCCTCAAATCCTGGGGTCAGTTTTGGGCCCCTCACTCCCAGCAGGACCTGGAGGGGCTGAAGCGTGGCCAGAGAAGGGCAACGGAGCTGGGGAAGGGTCTAGAGTACAGGTGTGGTGAGGAGCAGCTGAGGGACCTGGGCTTGTTGGGCCTGGAGCAAAGGAGGCTCAGGGGAGACCTTCTGGCTCTCGATAGCTTCCTGACAGGTGGGGTCAGGCTCTTCTCCTGAGGAAGAAGCCTCAGGTTGTGCCAGGGGAGGTTTAGGTTGGACATGGGGAAAAATGTCTTCCCCACAAGGGCTGTCAATGCCTGTCCCAGGCTGCCCAGGGCAGGGGTGGAGTCCCCATGATCCCTGGAGGGGTTTGAAAGCCCCCCGTGGAGCTGTGGTGCTGAGGGACAGGGGTCAGTGGTGCCCTGGCAGTGCTGGGTTAATGGTTGGACTGGGTGATCTTAAGGGTCTCTTCCAACCAAAACAATTCTATGACCGGGGCTCTGTATCTCATCCCACCTTTCTGACCCCTAGGATCAAGCTTTCTTCTGTGATGTGTCCTCTTGATCACCCTCTTAGGTCTCCTGTTTATTGCCAGCACCCTCTTTGAAGTTGTTTTTCACCCAGAGCCTTTCAGTGCAGGGTTTCCCCCCTCTACATGGAATAAAATTTTAAGCAACTCATTCACCACTGACAGAAGGAAATTTCAAGCTTCCTTCATGTCCCCAAAACTTGGGCCCATTTAACCTCATTTTGGGCATCTTACTTAGGAGTACCTAACTTAGGTGTTTAGTTATCCTAGGTACCTTCTGGAGTCACTGGGTGGAACCATGTCCCCTCAGACAGTGAATCTTAGGCATGTTGAATAATTTTATTATGAGGGTGGTGGGACATGGGAACAGGTTGCCCAGGGACATGGTAGATATCCCATCCCTGGAGATATTCAAGGTCAGGCTTGATGGGGCTCTGAGCACCCTGCTCTAGTTGAAGATGTCCCTGCTCACTGCAGGGGAGAGGTTGGACTGGATGATCTTGAAAGGTTCCTTCCAACCCAAACCGTTCTGTGATTGATTTTGTGCTGGGCCAGATTTCCTCAGATCATTTTATCTCATTAAATGGTTTTCTCAGTTTAATCCCGATTTGCTCTTTTGCGACGGGAAATGGCAGTTAAGCCCCAGATTCCATTTATCCCTCAATCTGATTTAGACAGGATCTGCTAATAAACCCTCCCGCTTCCTCTGACAGTATTTCAGTCATCGTGCAAACTCCTCGCTACCGCAGCCAGCGAGGAGAAAAATCTTCTTCCATCTTTCCTCAAAGTCATGTTGTCCTACATTGGTTCTGTCCCACTTGTTCCAGCTCCTGTTTCTCCAGCCCAGTAAACCTTGGCACGTTGTGCAGCCTCCCCATTCATACTTTTCTTTCCACATATACAGTGCTGGTGCTCTAGTCACGAGCTCCAACTCATTATAGCGCAGTTAACCTAATACCGGGTTTCACGTCCTGTGCCCGCTGGTGGAACTCCTTGTTTGCACAATCTGAACGTAATCACAGAGTGTCTTTAGTTGGAAGAGACCTTCAAGATCATCCAGTCCAACACTGCAAGCTCGCCACGAAACCATGTCCCTGAGCACCAGGTCCACAGGCCAGTTCAATGCCTCCAGGGATGGCGACTCCACCGCTGCCC
>JAAGNO010011138.1:0-11955 GCA_033439905.1 Ceryle rudis | reverse complement strand
GACCTGCGTTTCCTGGGCTGCGGGCTCATCCAGGCGGCCGGGAGCCTCCGCCGCCTGCCGCAGGTGGGGGTTCGCCCCGGAGGCTCCAGCGGGCCGGGGCAGGAAGGGAGGGAGGGGGTGCGGCCAGGACACGCTGGGCCAGGTCGGAGGGAGCCCGAGGGGTCGCGGTGCGCGGGGACCGGCGTGAGCGGCCGGCGCGGGGCAGGGAGCTTCGGTGTCCGCGCAGGGCGGGAGGAAGCGCGGTGGTGGCGGCGGCGACCTCGGAGACGGGGAGGTGGCTGTTAACCCCGGATCCGTTGAAGTGAGCGGGCTGGACGCGGTGGAGTTGCGGTAGGACGCTCCTCCTCGCTGCCAAGGGGCACGGGGAAAGTTTTCGCGCTGTCAGGGAGGCGGGGTGCCAGGCAGGATTCGGGGCTTCAGCGACAGCAGTCGTAGTGAAACAGTTGTACCGAACGTGACCGACGCCCAGGTTTGGGTCTTTCTGTCGCCGCGTTGGGCCCCAGATGTGCAGCGCGGCTTCGCGGAGTGGTCTTTCCTGGAGCCCTTCTTGGCCGGGGAGGGAGGAGGGTAAGGAATGCACTGCAGGAAGTAATCTTCATAAAAGTGACTTGGGGGATTACAGTGAACTGGGTGACATTGATTTACTGCCAGGTGTTTCAAAGCTGTGTATCTGAGCCCAAGGACTTTTGCTGTTTCCCATGAATCTTGATTTTTCTAAAGATTGCTTTTCATTCTGTAGAAGCTGTGTGTTCTTTTCCCTGTTGGAGGGTATTGAAACCATTTTATGTATAAGATCAAGAAATGCTGCACTCGTTCCTTGAAGCAAGGCAAAGGAAAAGATGATGGGACTTGTGGGACAGGGTTTTTTTTTAATGCAAAAACGTGAGAATGAATTTTTATATTAGTGTCTACTTCATCCTAGCAATCCGTGATTTCTTAGAACTTTAAGCAGGGTAAGCAGCAGATGACTTTAGAATAATAAAGTCTCTGGTCTTAATTTAAAATTTTATGTCTCAGGTCTTATTGTAAATCGCGTGAAGGAAGGAGATGCTTCATTTTGAAATGCACAGTAGATACTCTGTTAATCTGAAATTGTTACTGAAATTGTACTTATCCGCAAATCACGCAGCCCACTTTGGTTGTTTCAAAAGCACAACTTCCTCTTTTTTGAATTTTTTTTTTTTTCTCCCTCCCCCCCCCTCAGTGTAATCCATTCACAAATCATGGCTCAGAATAGTGGATAGAGAACAAGGAATTGCTTTGTTTTTAAATGCTGTCTCAACTAATACGTGCTTTGTGATGTGAAAGCCAAATACCTCAAAATATCTTGAAAATATCAAGTAATTACCCATAATTTAACTTTTTCTGCAAACACAAAGAAATGGAAGGAGTGCAGACTTTCACTTCATAAAATTCATAATGCAGGGAGCATAGTTAAACGCATCTCTGTAATGAGATTATGAACCTGGGATTATATCCTATGGAGTAGTTCTCAGGCTCTTCTAATATCAAATTCAAGAAAAAAAATGCTTTTCTTTCTGTCATGGAGGGAAGTTTGGTTTGTTGTTTTTTTTTTTTTTTTTTAAAGCATACATTTTTGTATAACTTTACCTGGTGTTTACAATGAAGGCTCATACTTGTTGGATAAATGGAATTTTTACAATGTTGAATTGAATTACTTTTGTTGGTAAGCCTTAAAAATAAATTCATAGCTGTGATGTGGTTGCAAAGATAAACTTCTGTCTTAAGCAGTATATAAGTTGATGCAAAGTCATCTTGCTGAGTATGCAAACAGAAGGCATTGCTGCTTATGCTACTGTATGTACCTTTGGTAATTAGAGAATAGATGACGTGGACAGAACTCATGGATTTTAATGCAGGTCTGTGAAAAACAGTTGAAATGTCAAGCATCATGCCAGTGTCATGTTGCTGCGTGCCAGAAATGAGAGAGGCAAATGCACTTAAGTTAATTGGTAGGAAAGAGAACCTAAAATGATAGAAACTGAGGAAGGCTAAAGGGCTTTCTCTGTTGCAGCAGCAGTGCAGTATTGGTGGAAAGAGAAAAAAAAAATAATGTTGCTCCTAAATACTGTTGAGTAGCTAGGTAGGAATGGTTTTGCACAGTTGTAAGGGTGTTAGAAGTCTGAATCTAATGTGGAAAAGTAGCTTATGAAAAGAGATTAGACGCAGTGCTCTATTTTTAATTTTTTTTTTTTTTTACCACTTACTTAGCAGCTTGTCCAGGTAAACTGGATTCTTTTCTTTTGGATTTGTTTTAGGTTTTGGTGAGGTTTTTTTGGTGTTGTGGTTTTTTATTTGGTTCGTTTTGATTGATTGTTCTTTTCAGGGCAGTTGCCATAGTCTTTGCTGGTGGAACAGTTCCACAGTTTTCTCGATTCCTTTGCCTTTTTCTGTTAAGCTTGCATAGGATATCTTGCAGTGTGTCAATAAGTCACTTACTCTCTAGTATCTTTTTGTGATCAAGAGGAGAAGCTTATGTATATTTGATAAAATGAGAAGGCAAATCAGTTACTGTTTCTAATGGAAAACTCTTGTTGCCTCTAAGGTGTAGAAAGCTTTCTCATTTGCCTAGGAATGCAGTTTCCTGGTATGGATGTAAGAAATGTAGAAGATTTGGTATGGGAAGAATGGTAGATTTCCCTTGGGTTTTCTACATATTAATTGAATAAAATACTACTTTTTTCTAACATCCCTTTCAAGCTGCATTTCTGACAGTAAAGTTAGATTTTGATTGGAAGGTTTGCTTGTTTTGTAAAATTAGCCTCTGAGACTTTAATCCAGTTGTTTCTTCCAGAAGTGGCCCAAATGTGGTACAGTAGAGACAGGACAGCTTTTACTTTTGATCTCCATTATAATACAATGCCTGTGTGAGGGGGAAAAAACCAAAATAGTATTTTGAGGTTAGTATACCATCATTTACAAACTTGTAACCTGTTAATCGTTACTAGGATTACCGTGTTTTACCACAGGAATACCTCTTTCATATAGTTTTGCCATTTTATTTTGATTAATTTCTCGTGTCTTGTTTACTTGCCGTACTTGAGCTGATCCAGAGACTTTGAAAAATGTGTGTACTTTTTGGTAGCTTCTAGGTGAAGTGAGCCAATACATTAGGTCGATACATTAGCATTGACTTTAAGCAATGCTATTGACAGGCCTCCAGCTTTTAACTTCAGGATTTCATTGTCAGGGCAAGAACTTGAAACATGGGCAGTGATGGTACATTGGGATGGACAGGTATCACATCTGATATTTGGTTCATCAGTTGGCTGGTTTGGATCAAGAGCATAATTTCTGTGCTACAAGTGCACAGTGAAAGCACAACAATGTGTTTAACTCTGTTGTCAAGCAAGGTTCTTTCTGTCATATGTTGCCTTTAATGCCAACATGGCTGCTGAACCGAGGCAGTTTTGGAGTACTTGAACAGGACTACATTCTATGTACGGGTTTGTCTAAAGTACAGCTCCAGCATGCCTGTATGCTGTTTTGTTTGGCTGCTTGTATCATATGATTATCTCTATGATTGTGTGTGTCTATGTACATATACATACTCGGTAGATATATCTAGCAAGACCATTGCATCCTGTTACTGTTACTAACTGCAATGGTGACAACCATCGGTAAATCATTAGTCTTCAGGGATTGATACTAAAACAGTAACATTTCTTTTGTTCCCACAGTTCTTGCCATTAAGTCGCACATGTGAGAACTGTATCTGAATCATTAATCATACCCAGTGACTTTAGATCAAACTTGTCTTTCCATGAGAATTTTAACAGTTTGATACCAGTTACCTTAGGAGTGTAAACTGGCTTAAGCTGGAATGCAGAAACTCGTGTGTCTTGAGGATGAGATCCTTTCTTTACCAGTTTGCATGTGCAGGATGAAGCACTGGTGGAATCTTTGCCAACCTACTACGCCCAGGAATGTTGTATCCTACTGTCCTACAGGTTCCTGGTACTGAACAGCACTACCACAATCACATGTACATCTTTGCCTCTTCCAAACTGACATTGATTGCTCAAAACCACCAGCTTTTTAACTGTCATCAGGGTGACCACGATAACGTACCTCACCGAGATAACAATTGCACTATTGGAAAGTATGTTTTATATAATATATGATAGCAATCCACTTTCTTATCACTGATACCATCATCTGCCATTATTGGACTTTGGTGAATAGAGAAGAGTGTAAGGTTGGTGTCATTGCTTACATTTCAGAGGCAGACAGGTTAAAGAAGGTTAGGGATTTTATTTCAGGCACAGCCAAAAAGACAGGTTTTGCTAGTCTCAAATCATGTTTGCTAGTTGGATTCTTGAGCTGTTACAAACTCTTTTCATTATTGAACACTTAAAATTAACACCTGTAAATATATGAAATTATTAAAATATAAATGATGACTCAAGTGAACATTAGAAGTGGTTTATGGAATTGATCAAACGCTGGAGGTTGTGTAAATTGATTTCATTGGGAGAGAGTAAGGTTGTGGGTTTGTGTGGTAGTTAACTGGTCTGATGGTTACCTTTTGGAGTAGGAGTACTCTGTCACCCACTGGGCAGTCCTGCTTTTTTATTTGTGCTTGCTCTAAAGCAGCCATGGTGAGTTGATTCAATGAGGTAAATTGTCAAAATACTGTAACGTGTTAATTTCCTGAGCCTGCCTGCCATCAGTTTTTATATTGCAGTTTAGTTTTTTATTTTTGAAGAATATGAATGTTGGGAGGGAATGTAAATAACAACTGATTTTAGAGGGATTGAGTGATAGGGTGTTTTATACATATAAAACAGAGCATGTTAAGACACTGGAGCAACACGAATGACAAAAGAAGGGGTAGGTAGCAGTGAATGAGAGTACCTTAAGCTGGTGTTCGTAAGAGGAAAAAAAAAAAGGCATATAAAGAGGATGATAGTGTTGATAATCTCAACCAACAATACTCATTCTATAGGCTATGGTCTTATGTGGCTTACACAGATAATTAGTCTGGCCACTGTCTACCTGCTAGTGACTCTTCTTGCTGGGAAAACAGACAGAAGATTGCATAGTAAATGTGGTGTTCTTGAGGGGTGTCAGCCACCGTTATCATCATTGTATCAGGAATAGTGTGGCCAGCAGGTCTAGGGATGTAATTCTCCCCCTGTACCCGGCACTGGTGAGGCCTCACCTCAAGTACTACTGTGTGCAGTTCTGGGCCCCTCACTTCAAGAAGGATATTGAGGTGCTGGAGCTGGTCTAGAGGAGAACGACAAGGCTGGGGAAGGGACTGGAGGGAAAGTCTTATGAGGAGAGGCTGAGGGAGCTGGGGTTGTTCAGACTGGAGGAGACTCAAAGGGGACCTTATCACTCTCTACAGCTACTTGAAAGGAAGTTGTAGCCAAGTGGGGGTCAGGCTCTTCTCCCAGGCAACCAGTGACAGTGAGAGGGCAGGGCCTGAAGCTGCGCCAGGGGAGGTTTAGGTTGGGTCTTAGGAAGCACTTCCTCACATAAAGGGTGATTAGACACTGGAATGGACTGCCCAGGGAGGTGGTGGAGTCGCCATCCCTGGAGGTGTTTAAGGAAAGACTGGATGTGGTGCTTAGCAACATGGTCTAGTTAATATCATGATGTTGGGTCATAGGCTGGACTTGATGATCTTGGAGGTCTATTCCAGCCTCAGAAATTCTGTGATTCTGTGATCTCCAAACTGACATCTTTCTGGAGGCTTTCAGCCCATCACATAATCGTGTTGAAGGTAAGTATGTGAACATGGATGTGTTTATAATCTTTGACAGCTTCCAGACCTTGGGAAAGCATTTGATCCAAATCCAGTTTAAATATAATCACTTTGGGACTGGTTTCGAGATGTTGCAAATGTCATGAGATTCCTATTAAAAACTTAATACAGTGTCTTCATTCACAAGCTTTGTGATTCTATGAAATGAGAAGTACTCTATTTCTATTTTATAGGAATTGATCTTAAAATATTGTATACTTACTGCTAACAAACAGTTGGAGTAAGTATTCTGTGACTTTTTTTCTAGTAAGATAGAGGCATACTACATTTTAATGATGAAAGTTATTTATACTCTAGTAATACTAATAATTTTATCAGGATTTTAGGTAGCCAGGTGGCTCAAACTACTTTCTACCATTTTATTATAGTAGGAAAAATATTCTTGCATAGTCTCCAAATCTGATTATCAGGGCCTGTGTGTTCATGAATGGCAAGTTTAAAAATCTTTATGTTCTTAGAGAATAGTCTGCTCTTTCCCCCCCTTTTAATGTCAAAGCTCATGTGCCTCTTTTGATCACTTTTCTTGACCCATGTCATACTGCAATAAATTTTGTTAGCACAGGTCAGGCTCTGGCTTTTGGGGACTTGTGGATCATAAGATAATAAGTCCTGTAGATCCAGTGACTTGAACAGCCTTTTGTTGTTTAGGTACTTGGAGGGTGCTGTTTTGAAGTGAAGTAAACTTTTCTAGAAGGTTGGTATGGTGTTAACCATCAAGAAGATGTGCAGTTGACTCCACTGAACTTCTCTAATGCTTAGGAAATTGCAGAAATATGTAAACATGAGAAATTTAATTGAAGGTGGACAATCTGTATAAAGAACATTGGGCAGAGCTCAAGGCATAGAAGAGACTCTGGTTTATGAGTGGGGAGACCTCAGGCTAGATTTGATCAGACTGATGCAGCTGAAAAGCAGTTTACCGTGTGGTCTCAGTAAAATAACATTCATGTAAAAATCAAATCTCTGCTCCATCTCTACTATTGTTTTCTACCATCTTTATGTAGCAGGTAGTGTTTCCTTTCTCACACAATTTCTAATTGGGATGAAAAGCTCATCAAACTTCCCATGGGTGTAGGAATGAGGGTACGCATGGGAGGGTCAGGCAGGCAACATTCATTAAAAAAAAAAAAAAAAAGCAGAGTATGTTTGAGTACAGAGATTATCCTTATAGTCATCTTTTGGAAAACATAGGAGGTGAGACAGAATGCTTGCAAAGTCTTGACCTTTTTATTGATTTGTGGATTGCAGAATGAAACCTGAAAATGGAACTACATTGGAGTGTTTTACGTAGGCTGGGTCAAAGTGAACCAGCAAATTTAGCTTATAATACCTTTTTTTTTTTTTTTTCCCTTATTTTTCCCTTTTTTTTCTTCTTTTTTCCTTTTTTTCTTTTTTCTTTTTTCTTTTCAGCCTGTAAATATTTTTGTGTGTTTGTTTGGAGCAAACAATGATATATATGTACTAAAAAGGGTGGGTTTGGACTGTCATGAAGTTTCAGAATTTAGTATATGTTTGAACTAGTTTCTGCACTGAAACCTAAAGTAGAAGGTAAACTAAGGCACATAAATTTAAAAAAAAAAAATATAGATTCAAACTAGAAAATGGACAATTAACTTGAAAAAGGATACTATGGTATTTGAAGAGTCATGGAGAGTTCATCTCTTGAACAACATTCAGCATATAATTAAGCACAATGGTGAAAACTTCTCTATCAACTGATGAAGACTCTAATTTTCAGCAGACTGGTTTGTTAACTGATGTAATTTTTAATCTACATATGGTTTATTTGTCTGATTTGGGGGCAGAAGCTGTATTTAGTTCTGATCTGGAATCCTATTACATCAATGTTGTTGAACGCTAGGCACTGCAGTTTTCAACAAAATGCTAATTGGAGGTTTTTGGTTTGTTTTTTTTTTTTTTTTTTGGACTTATACATAGCTTAACCATATGTGAACATAATAGGGAAAGTGGGTAGACTTTACATATGGAAAAGATTGAAATTTCATATACCTCCCATATACTTATGCAATTAATTTGGCCAGATTAAAATTCAACACAGAAGCAACCATGGGTTTTGTATTTAACAACACAAAATCTGTTTCTGTTTAGATAATTCCAGTTAAAAATATAATCCTTAAGAGTCACACATCTATGACATATAAAAATAACTGCAACTAAGATGAGATTCAGGTAGGTAAATTTTCAAAAGGATAGTCTATCTAAACTTAAACCAGAAAAAAAGCAAATCTGTTCTTCTTCATTGGTATCATTAACAGCAATAATCTTAATTTCTAAGTCATTTTTAACAGAGATAATTCCTCATTGAATTCCACATATATGTCCTAGACATATTTACTATCGACAGAAGAGAAAGAGGGAGAGGATATAAAGTGGGTATAATTAGTACTGTCTAGACTTTCTGTAGTAGTCTCCACTGAGATGGTTTATGTCTGCCTCAACTAGTTTAGAAGCTTGACTTCTCATGGTGTAACTATGTATTGTTTTCTGTTACGTATTCCTCGTTACATGGTGTACAAAAAATAAAATTACAGAACAATGTACATAATAGTGGAACACAGTAAACATTTTTTTTTCAGGCTCATTCCAGACCCATTTTTATATACCAAGATTGTAGAGGTTAATTAAAAATAATAATTTCAAAGTTGAATAACCATATTTCTACTTCATACTGAAATAACTGTAGAAAGGTTAAATTTTATATTGATGAAGACTTTTTATAGAAGTTCACATTTTTACTTCGGATGTAAATTTCTCTCTTATCTCCTAGGTGGGACTCACTTCACCTAACACTCGCAATCTATTATATAGACATCCACACTGGAGATATATATTAAGGCCATTTTTGTAATCACCTTTAAGAAATAGATTCTGGTAGATGCAATTCAGTCCATCATGAGACAGAAAGTAAGTACCTGTTCTTCCACATTAAGGTCTTTATGTAGCTAGCATAGATGCAGAATATGTAAAATTGGTATGAATTATCTATATACATTTTCATCTGAATATGCCCAGGCTGGAGTGGAAGATTGAATTTACAGTATTTCTTATAGTATGTTCAGCGTAGCTGAGATCCTTAGTATATTGCTGGCAGGGGGGAAACAAAACAGCTGTACACCTATTTTTTTTTCCTGCCAGAAGAGAAAAGTGAAATTTTATTTGCTTCATCTGTTCAATTTAAGGAAATAATTTAGATGCTCAGCTTGTATTTTAAACATTGTAATAAATATCAGGTTTGCATCCTAAAATTGCAGTGTTTCCTTGCCGCTAGTGACCCTAAGAATTTTGATGTTTGGCTGAGAATCAGGGATCTTGTTCTGTGAAGACATGTTATTTATTAATTTGAACGTTAATGCATAAATATAGAAAGATAAAAGCTTTAGGCAGCCCGAGTATGCTTAAACAAAACAAAACAAACAGTATAGCTAACTATAAGTTCAGTATACGAGGTGAAAATGTTGTGTAATCTATAAATCAAATTCTCCTTTCTTGGGGCAATGAAGATCCCTTTTCCACAGGCTTTTATGAGCACTAGCTGGAATCTAGCTTAGAGTGAGGAATATACCTTAGAAAGTAATCTTTAAAGTCATTTCATGAAATACTGCCAGTTTTCTGCTTTAAAGGTTACTGATGAAGTATTGTTTTCCATTATGATGAAGCATGATGCTTATCTATATTTTGACTTTTCAAATTTTATTACATAGATCCAGAATGATTTGTTTATTGTACATTTATATATAACTTAGTCATATCCTGAAAAAGCAAAAGCTGAGAAAATGTGCAACTGCTCACTGTAATTTTTTTAATTGATTTTTTTTCTCTCTCTCTCTTTTAAGGTAACAAGTCAATATTTCAGAAATAGGACTGATTTAGCACCTATAATTTTTTTAATACTTCTGTTGAAAACAGTAGTCTACAAAAATAGTTATTCCAAACTTTATCTCCCAAAGTGCAAATACCTCTGAAAAAAATACACAAAACCTAAAAACTGAGTGCACCACTCAGTATTTCTGGTTCAAACCACATTTATTCTAATACATCAACATTTCCTCAGGGCTACTTTTCTTTTTTTTTTCTGTTTTCTCTTGCTGTGATGAATGTGTTCATCTAAGCTGACGCCTATTTGCTTACGCCACTACTTCTTTGTAAGAGTGTCCTGATGCTATTTCAGTGACTGGCTCTGAGCAGGTTTGAAAATAATTAATTGCAAACATCAGAGCAGATGAACTAAGATATCTAATTAAGTCTCTGAATTATCAAAGAATAAGTGTCTGGCTGTCCTAAGAGGTTGATTCAGAGGTTAATAATCAACTAAACAGTGCCAGGGATGTTTCTTCAGCACTAAAGCCAACTGACATAGTCTGGTTGGACATGCCAAACTTTTGAAATATTTTTTCTTCTGAAATGGAAGATGGGACAGAGAGGTGGAATCCCTTCTGGAACAAACCATCCATCCATAAATTGGGAGAGGATGAACCGGCCTAAGCCGAAACAATTCCAGGTACAGGTCTAACACATACGTGGTACAGATGATCAACTATCTTTACATTCCATGTGTCTGTGACTTAATTTACTAATACAGATCTGCACAGAGAAGCCCACCCTGTTCCATTAATGGAGATGATTTAATGTCACTGGAGGAATGAAAAATTTAAAAAACTAAAATAACATCTAATTACATTGACTACATAGAAAGCTTCACTGAATCAGTGCTTCCACACATCGAACTATAGAGCTGTTTATGGTCTGCTGATAGGCAAAACATAATGAGATGTGTCTATAAAGGTTGCTTGGATTTGTTTTTACAGGATGCAAAACTCTTACACCTGGAGCAAAACACCATATACAGTGGAGTGTAAAGTAGTCCTTTTGTCCATCCTGCTGCAGCGAGGCACAGTGTAATCTAGAATGAAAGATTTATGAGCTTAGTGAGGAAAATAATTATCAAGAGAGAATCAAATTTCGTAGTGAGAGAGGGTGATCCCTTAGAAGGGGTAATTGTATGGTTTGATCCTGATTTCCAGTGTTGTCCTTGATATACAGTGAAACAAATACAAGCTGTTGGGAAACACTGGACATAGTAGATTTTTTTTGGACTGAGAAGCTTTCTGCCAAAAAAGCAACTTAGATAAAATTTTAACATCTACAAAAATGTGTCAGTTTCAGAAAAACTTACTGACAGAACTTTAGTGTGGAAAGAGTCTAAATATTTTGCTTTGAGAAAATGAAACATTTTTATAGTGATGTTTTTATTTTCTCTTTGCACTGAAAGGAAAATATTAAGAGAAGAAATATATGTAAGTACTTAACATAAAATAAAAGAATGCGTTGAACAAATACATATGTGTGTGAAAATCTGTATGTAAAGAGTCCTTTTAGGTATTTTTTGTTATGTTTTCTGGATTGAATTTTCAGCACAGTCAAATGTCAAAATGCTTGGGCATTATTAGTACGCATTTGAATGAGTGTATCTTAATGCTGAACTACAAATATCTAACTGAAAATTTAAAATTACTTAGCTCTACTTGGTAAGAACTGAGTATATTGCCTCCTAAACCTCCGTGCATTGTTAGTTTGTATTTACTAAACTTCAAAAGTTGTCCTATGGCATTTTTGATAAGATTCACAGTTTGTATATGCACATTATAGTATTCTAAGGGATTCTGGTTTTTTTGGGAGTGCACTGCTGATTTTCAATCAGAGTACATGCTGGTTTCTCTTCCCTATATAGGTGTCCTTTGCAGCAGACCATTGAAATTAAACACCACAGCAAACAGAAGCCATTCTCTGCAGAGTCAGCCAATGACTAGCTTCATTACTTCTCCTGGGGAATATCATTATAAAACAGCACACTTCCACACTTACCATTTGTAGAAAACAACAAGAATTTTGAAACCTTTACTTTTATCCCATGGACATCTGCTGAAGTCCTCACATTTCTTCCAGGGTGGAGAATGTCTCATTTTTACAATACACATTCACTTTAGAACATGGCTACACAAATATAGAGAAGTAAAAAGAATAGGTAAGAAATAACTGAGTACATTCATCAATAAAATCTTTGATGTATGCAATACTTGTGCTAGAAAGTAAATATATATAAAATTATAATTATATGAAATATTTTTATACATGTATATACA
>JAAGNO010011137.1:0-19603 GCA_033439905.1 Ceryle rudis | reverse complement strand
AGCTCTGCTGCCTTCAGGGTCTAGTGTTTCTGCAGGGTCTGATGCGATGCCATTGCGGATATAAGGATGCCTGAGCCTAGGAAAAACACGTGCAACAGGGAATCCTTTTGATAGAATTCTCACATAGTCCGTGATTATTCAATCAACAAACATAATACTTTTATATTGTAACATCTGAAGAATGTGTTTAGCCAGTTATAAAATGGTATCTTTTCCATGGTTCAAAGGGCAAACAAAAGCTATATAGGCCATTTATTGGATGAAAGGCTGAAATGCTCTATGAATTTTTCTGGCAAATCACTCTCTGCTGTCATAAGGCTAAATTACCAAGGGGGCAGGAGAGCTGATTTTCTCTTAAAAGATCCAATCCTCAATTTAAAGCCTCAGTTTAGTACCCCTAGTACTAGTGGCACTAGTAACTTCTCCCGTCTCACTTTTCAAAGGGTGATGTAACTCAGCTCTTTATTACACAGCACAATACACTAACTACTGGGCTGGAGAAGGAAGTTGCTCTCCAAAAGAAGAAAGATTTTCTCTAAATCTGCAAATCTATCCACAGATTTTGCAGAAGTGTTTGTCTGAGGTCCTTAGAGGATGAGGCAACTATGGCTAAAGTTTTATGTCGGCACATCTCAGCATGTTCTCTAACGGCCACATCTCTATCCCATAGGGTATAATTTGCAGTCCTTGCCTTTTAAGTTCATACTGATATTTATTAGCAATGCTGCAGATCAGCAGTGAAGGGCAAGGGCAGAGCAGGACATCTATAATATCTTCGTCCTTTCTCCAAACTGTATTTCTCTTTCATAAGGAACATGCTTGGGAAACATTCCGAGTGAAAACCTTCCCCTGCAAAGCAGGACATGAAACTACCACGAGGTGGCATCAAACCCATTTGATGGGACACCAAGACTTCAGCTGTTGGGGTTTTTTTTCCAATTCTGAGGACATATCAGTGCACAAATCCTAACCCATGACGGACTACACTGGTATTTTAGAAGCAGAAGCTCTACGTTTTACAAATCTTCTTCACGTTTAGTACTGCCGTGTGTAACTTTACTGCCTTCCATGAGTAGAATTACTCCACGATAGTAAATGAACATGAATCAGGCAATCTGCATGAAGTATGTTAAGGAAGTGTTTTCCACGCTCCAGGTCTGTCCCCACCAAGATAGATGAAGAGTGAACAAGGCTTTTAGCAACAAATGACTTGTCTAAAGAGGCCTGCCATGATTTTCATTTGGAAAGAGGGGGCTAACAAAGAACCGTATGAAGTTCAACAAGGACAAGCGCAAGGAGTTGCACCTAGGAAAACATAATCCAGGAGTGCAGCACAGGCTGGGAACCACCCCACTGGAGAGCAGGTCTGTGGAAAGGGATCTGGGGGTCCTGGTGGACAACAAGCTCGATAGGAGCGACCAGTATGTGCTGCAGTGTAAAAGAAAACCTACATGATTCTGGGTCACATCAACAAGGGCATCACCAGCAGATACAGAGTCATTATCCCACTGTACCCAGTGCTGGACAGGCCACACCTGGAATACTGGGTTCAGCTTTGGTCCTCACTGTACTAGAAAGATGTGGACAGGCTGGAGAGGGTTCAGAGAAGGGCCACAAAGATGATCCAGGGCCTGGGAAGCTGCTATAGGAGAGAACTGGGTTTGTTCAGTCTGGAGAAAAGAAGGCTCGGGGGAGACCTCATTATGAAGTTCCAGTATTTGAAGCGTGGCTACAGAGAAGCTGGAGACTCCCTTTTCACAAGGAGTCACATGGAAAGGACAAGGGGTAATGGGTACAGGTTACTCTTGGGAGATTCCCATTAGAAACAAGTGGAAATTTTTTCACAAGAACAGTCAGCCATTGGAATAATCCCCCCCGAGAATTGGTAGAGTCCCCAGCATTGGACATATTTAAGATTCAGCTGGATGGGAGCTGGCCCAGCTTGTCTAGACCGGACTTTTGCCAAGAAAGGTTGGACCAGATGATCCTTGAGGTCCCTTCCAACCTGGTACTCTATGATTCATTTTCCTGAAAAGGATATTGTTGTTTCTGCTGTTGCCGTCTGCCATCTGACTCTGAAGTCTCAGTGCACAAGGTGAAACGAGCATCTGCAGTACTGAATCAGCTACCAGATGTGAGTTCACACGTTGGTTCACGTGAAGTCCTTGTTACAAGAGCACGAGTTGTGTGCCATGGTGAAGACCACGGCATCATGCAGGAAGGGGTGGGTGACTGAAGTGGGGTCCTGCGAGCGCTGCAGAAACCAGTGGCCACACTCTGCACAGCACAGAGACTCTGGGCAGTGGTGAGCAGTGGGGGTGGGAATCAGGGTAGGGAAGTTGCAATGATGCTGCAGGGAACCCACAGAAAAGGGAGCACAAGGAGTGATTCTTGTGTCTCATGGGACCTGACAGCTTTGTGTCCTGAGGTGGTGTGTGTGAAACACGTGCACTGGCTCAGACAGGGTCCAGTAACAACACACATCCCTTGTTGGTCAGCCTCAGGAAGGGCCATGGAGCAGTGACTGGTCTCCAGAGGTTCCAGGGACAGGCCACTGTCAGCCTGTGCCTGTTCCACCCCCTGGGTGGTTGCAGGGCTTCACTTTGCGGCTCTCAGTGGGGCATCTTCTATTCACAGGCCATTCAAGTGGACACTTATAACTTGCCTGGCGGAAAACAGAGAACTTGGCCAACCTTCTTCCAAACAATAACTGATGCCCTTTAAATTCTTTCATTTTAAACACTTGAAGAGTATCATTTCATAAAAACCCCACTCTTGTGAGGGAGACAGGTGCTTGGAGTGGAGCCATTGAGCTGTAATTGGGACAAACGATTGCCGAAGGCAGGCAGACAGAGCAGGGCTTTATCTGCCAGACAAGCACTGGCTGTTGTAGGACTGAGCCAAAGGCTCTTACCGTGACCAGACTTTCTGCTCAGGAGCCTCTTGTTGCTATCACACATTCAATTTAAATCTTGAGGCTATACCCTAGAAGCTGAGGTGCCCTGAAGGGCCTGTTGCACTGGCCCCATGATAGCTGAAGCCACTGGCATTACTGGGTAGGGTGAGCAGCATGCAGGCTCTTGTCTGTGCAAGTGCTTCTTTCCCTACAAGTCCCTAAATGTCACTCAAGAGGTCTGGGCCTTAAGACTCCGAGGGCAAATCTTCAGAGGTGAAAGCTCCTGGATACCTCTATAGCTTAATTTACACTTTCTCCTCCTCTGGAAACAAAGTGATTGCTGGCTGGGCCTCCCCTATCTTACAAGGCTAAACCCACAGATTCCCTTGGGTGCATGAATCCAGTCCTGGAGGATTTCTCTCTCCCTCCCTTCCCTTGGGCACCCTCATTGTTGTCCCTCCACCACCATACCTAGAAGTACTCCATCTTTCTAGTCCCCCCTTATTCTCCTAAGGACTTGAGAGAGCTGCCTTCTTCCCCTGGTGTGTATTGGGACACATAACCCCAGTTCCTGTTGGGATGGCACGGGGGATGGCATGGGAACATGGGACGAGGGGGGACGCCTGGAAAGCTGATCAGGTCCCCTGTGTGCACAGCACCCATATGTGTGGGTTTGCTTCAGGAGAGACTCCAGAGCTTCTTCACTGCACATCCCTGGGCACTATGAGCGATGTAAAAGCCTTCAGTACTCTACTACATGTTTTGTAAGTACAGGTAGAAAAAGAAAAAGAAGAAAGTAAAATAATACGTACCTGACCTCTTGCCAGCCTGATGCTTGGAGGCCAGACCGCAGCTCAGTGCTTTCCAGCGGCTCTGGGTCCATGGGAAACCCTGTCCTACATTTCACGTGGAGTCTTGGAACAAAATCATGAATAGCTTCATTATGGCTGAAGCACAAATTGCCATGACTAGCTCCACATATTTATATCTATCATGTACTTTACTGCTCCACAGAAATGAATGAAGAAACCACATGGGTCCAGCTGGGCTCCAGATTGCTGCGTATACAGCTCATCAAGCCTGGCTATACGTGCTGTTGATCTACGTATAGCTGAGCACTAATTCGTCGCAGGAGGGGGCGGTCACCCTGGGCTTCAGGACCTGTGAAGGAATTACTGCCCTAGTTCTGTGCGGTGCCTCGCTGATTACAGTCTCAGCCACTTAATACTGGGTGTAGGGTTGTTTTTATTTCCTGTAAAGAACAGAGTGTTTGGCAAAAAGAGAAGAGTGAGAATGACAACTGTGTACACATTTCACATATTTCTAGTATTATTTCTGCTCTGGAGAAGAACAGAGCTGTTATTAATAATCACCTCGCCAAGTTTCTGAATTGATATTTTGAAACGAGCTGGGTGTATAATTTAGGAACCACAGGCAAGGGAGAAAATGTGCTTTCAATTGAATTTGAAATGGGTGGAGAGTTGATGATGCGGAGAGATAAATGATGGTGATTCTGGGGGCCTAGAGCCATAGCGAAGCTGTAAAACAGACGTTGTCCAGACTTTACGAAGCCAGAGGCATCACAAGGGCTTGAGGAGAGGAAGGGGGTACAAGACAGGGATACGCAGGCAGAGTCCCTGTACGTGACACCGTCCTTAGTCTGGCACTGAAAAGGCATTCACGGAATTGTGTCTCTCTGCACAAGCCAGACAATGGGCGCTGGAGCCCAGTAGGTCTCGGGTGGCCGTGGGGAAGGAGGCTGCAATGGCAGGCCAAGAAAAAAAATGGTCCCTAGCAAGACAAAGCCTGGAGCAAAGCTTAGCCACTGGCACAGGTGTGAACATGGTCTGATGGCTGATCTCCTCTCTGAGAAGCACTGACCTGTGTCTGGGCAGTGTTGTCCCTTACTCTACCAGAGACAGAAGATACAGATATGGACACTTGGTAAAGGTATTGTCATGTGGGTAGCATCAGAGCATTCGAGACACTCTATGGGAGCCCGTGAGAAACAGGCCTGCGGCTTGGGAAGGATACAAGGTAAACTGCTGGATAGTAGAAGTGCTTGGCAACTTTGTCTTCATTCCCCCTCTTGTAATTGATGAGCTCTTACAGATGCTGAACTGCTGTTTGAAAGCAGGGGGAAAGAACGGACTGTTTAGGCCTTGTAACAGCAGACTCCCCAGACTGTGACTCAGTGCCATGGTGCCTGCGTGAGCCTCCCTCCGGTCAACCTGAAACAAGGGCTCTGAAAGAGAAATTGTGCAGGATTACTGGTTGCTCTCTGTAACGCCAGCCAAATTAAATCTCTGTGTAAAACCTTGCCCGTGGCTAACATTACAGCAGAGGTTCTTCTTCTTCTTGCCTGCATTCCAGCGCTCAGCCAATGGCACTGGTGTTTGATTATGGCAAGCCCACCTCTGCCAGCCTGAGACCCATTAGTGCAACTGTTCTCGGTGTGCTTCCTGGCACAGTTGGCTATCAACAGGCATTGATCATCAGACAGGCGTGATGGGTGACAGAAAACCCTTTTCTGGGTGTACACTACAACAAATGGCCAGATGTAGTCACAGAAAAGCTTCCTTATCATAGAGCCGTCACTTAATAAATACCAGACCCCACATGTTTAGAAAGGTGGCATTCACAGCTCAGCAGCCTCCCAGCCCTGGGGACTTCAAGACCCCTCAGTGACCCCCTGCATCCCCCTCAGCCTGAGCTGACCCATGTCTGTAGCACACAGCCACCCTGGAGCCACCCTGTGATGACTCCCCACCTGGCCTGCACCTGGGTCTTTGTGTGACACACCATCGTTTCCCAGGACATGCTTCTCCAAACCCCACACCTTGCAGGGTCTGGGGGGCTGCTGGCAAGGCCCTCCGCACAGCCACTTCCCTTCCTTGGGCTCAACTGCCTGTTTCAGAGGCCAGCTCTGGTGTGGGTGTACGTATCCCAGACCTGGGATCAGAGTGCTGTGCAGGACAGAGTAGTGACAAGCCTTCTGGGAATCTCTGGAGATGTCATTAGGATCAGAGTCCTGCCCTTGGAGCCACTGCACAGGCTACATTGCACCTATGGTCATGCTGGAACATGTACTTCTCTGGTTCAGACCCTGCCCTGCTGACTTGACTTCTTGGCTTGACCTTGGACCAAGTCCTACTGCATTAAGACATGCTGTGGCCTTCCTTCCCAAAGATGTTTTCTCTGCAATAGCCTATGACAAAATATAGTTTGGATGGTGATTACAAAGCTGGAATACAATCTTCTGTGACTTGACTTGGATTAAACACAGCCCAGCCAGTTTGAGCCTTGTAAACACGGCAGCTTCCAAGGACCTAACAGTGTTACATCTGCACCTCTTGTGAAATAAAAGCCTCAAAGCCCTGCAAACACAAGGAACAAAAACATCAGTCACTTTTCAGGCTCAACTTCATCAACCCCCCAAATTTATTCAGAAATACAATGGATTTTCATTTCCCTGAGTTCTGTAGAGCCTGAATTTCATGGTATCTCCCATTATGCTTCAGAGGAGATTTTAAAAAGTAGATCTGTAGAGACCTGGATTTTTAATACAAGAGAAGAAGTGGAATATGAAATGTTGAAGAGTATCTTCTGAGCTCTCCACTGACAAAAAGAAACCGCTTTCCCTGGTGTCTTTTGTCTCCTGCAAACAGTTAAAGACATGCATTAAATACAGATTCCCAAATGTATTTTGCTGATCAACTGCCATCAATTTTCTGTATGGATCTATGACTTGTTTCTCTGTACTGTGCTTGCATTGCCCCTCTTTGTGGCAAACTTTTCAGACGAGTAGGGAAGAGTCTGACTGCTGCATCTAATTGCAAGGGGAATGAATCATTAGCACATTTCTAAACAGTTTAACCAGAACAGAAAACCGAATCAAGCTGTAAGGCCAGCATCTTATTAGTTAGAAGGGCAAGGGTAAGAATTAGGCTGAAAAATCTCCCATATGAAGTGCTTTACAGTGGAAACTTAGCGATTGTGAAGCAATGTCGAATTGGGCAATTTATGACAAATTTATTTTTGATTGCTCATTGGTTGTTTTTGTGTTTTGGGTTTTTTTTTTTTCAATTTGGGACAAATAATTTGGTTTGTTCTTTATATATAGATACATATATATATAATAAGTTGCAGGCACATTAGAGACAGGGGGAGGAACTGCAGCTCCTCTTGGAGTCCATGAGGCAGGAGAGAGCCTGTGTCGCTCTAGGACACAGTCACTTTCTTTGCTTTGAGTTAATTGTGACATAAAAAGTGACTCCATTTCTCTTGCCATCCCAATTGCCTCTGTTTCAGTCTGCTTCCCAGAAATTGCCTCTCTCGATCAGTACGAGCAAAATGTCTGCCTCCTGCAGTGAGAGGCATCAGCCGCAGACTCTGTACAGGTGCAGCCATGTCTGAAATTCTAGTTTAGAAAAAAAGAATTGGTTTCTTATTCAGCTGATATTTCTTAGTCATCTGCAGTGGATCAGTGGGGCATCTTCTCACATGGTATATCCAAAACAAAAGTAGCTACCTCCACCTGGGCTGGCTAATAAACATTTCTCCAGCCTTTGGTAAGAACAGTAAACTCCATGAGGTGAGGAAGTGGATGCAGAGTGATGATTTGCATGTCTACCGCCATTCTTGTCTGGCTTCTGCACCTCCCCAGTGCCAAGAGGTGCAACTGTAGCCCTATATTCTTATTCTTTTTAGCATTTAAACAGCTGACCAGCCTGCTGCAATGACATCTCATACATCCCATCTGTTTGGTGCCTGCACACTCATGGAGGAAGCTCTGGATTACTCCTGTGTGAATGAACTTAGCAGAGCAAGCCATGACCAGAAGCAGGGAGCATGCAGATGCTTCTGCCTGGCAGTCATCGGCCTCTCTGTCTGAAACATGAGTAATCCCTGTGCAGATGCTGGTTACGTTAGTGACTTGTGTGACTTTGTGTGAGGTCGAGCTTCCAGTGATGATCCCCAGAGAGCTGAGCTTCTTTGCTCCCTGGTGTGGTGGGATGAGAAGGGTTGGCAGAGCTCTGAGGGGGAAAGATTTCTTAGCAATTCTTTCCTCAACCATGACAATCTTTAGGAGCAGATGAACACTTATCTACAAAGGAAAACACCGCCAGCAGATCTAGTTGATGCTGTTCAGTCATCTAAGCCAAATCTGGGTTTTCTAGCCTGTTCTCAGTCACAGGAGAGATGGAGGATCTCATTGTTCTGCTAGTGCAGTACCTGAGCAACTCAGCCGTGGGTGTTGGTATGCAGCTGATGGCCGACATCACTCACAAACCCAACAAAATCCAATGAGGGTACTAAAGATGCTCAAGTTAAATGGAAGGAGCAATTAAATTTCATTTTCTACAACTTAAGAAGCAGTAAAGGCCACCACAGAAGTCATGGACAACCGTGTGCAGGTCTGAGCAGAAGCCCTGAATCTTTCTGGTCATTTGAAAACTAACCCTGAGAAAGTGAGACTTAAGTGTACAGCCACCCAGCACTGATACTGGGGCAGGGGCAGAGACATGCAGCAGTGATCACAGTGAGGGAGAAGATGGGGCACTGGCTGCACAGGGATTGTATGGGCTTGAGCCCCAAAGGAGACTGCTTTTGGATAAAGTACTCCCACTATGAGCAGATGTTGATTTCTAAGCAAGGAAACTCTCATCCTGTTTGTTTGTAAAGGGTTTTATGTGCGTTTTCTGTAAATATGCCCATCACACTGAAGAACACACCTCACTCTCTCCCACTGGCAGAGCCAGCTGTGCCAAGACCCATCCATTAAGATGCTACAAAGGCTGGGGCAAGATACTGGTTTTCACCTCACAAATCTCTACTGAGTAGGAAAGTAAAATGTTCACCTTGCTCTGTGATGACCACGATGAAGATGAAGAACTAATCCAGCCTAATTTCAGACTGTAATTAAACTACCTAGCCTAGGTCTTATTGGCCACTGGTCTTGGTGGAGCCAGCAGCGGAGGGCAGGCATCTCTGGTGCTTGAATCACCACCATGTGTAGGTGGTATCACCCTGCAGAGCTCTCCAAGAGAGGGACCCTGGTCTTTAGGCTCCCAACACACGACGTGGGGTGAATTCAGGCACAAGTGACAACCTTGGTGTTGGAAATGAAATCTGTAAGACACAAGCCACAGGGGAATGCCTCAGCTGCTGCTTTAGCTTTCCTCTCACTCTGGTGTAGGTGAAATTAAAAGACACTTCATGCAAAATTACACCCATGCTTAATTGGCTTTTTTTACAGTATCACTAAGGAGTCCCAGCTGCAGAGGAGGAAGCTGATGTTTTGGGCTCTGCACAAGCTTCGCAGGCTGGCTCCTGCCAGAAGTGTGTGCTCACCTGGCACTGCATGGCAATGTGGTAAAGCTTTGGTCAAATTAAAAAATCACGTCCTCTCCAGGAAAGTCAGGTGGTTGTATAGACCAGGCCTGGAGATCGCGTTTTCCTGTTTCTGCTGTAAATCAGGATTTGTTTCCTTATTAACATCCTGTGAAATAAAACATTTGCAAAGGAGTCCTGGCTTGAGGAAAGGAAGTTGTTGATACACTTGCAATTATATTCCTGGCTTTATGAACTACAAAATTAGAAGTGGTTTCTGTAAGTGGGCTGAGGGTGTAACAGAAGAAGTTTGGGCAAGCAGAGCCAAAGAGGCAAGCATGGGAATGCATTCAAAAAGCTGCCTTAGGCTCAGCCTGCATAACGTGGTGCTGTCAGCCAGCCAGGAATACACCAAGCACGTTGCAAGGTCCAGGCCCCGTCCAAGGAATCTGCAACCCAACACCGGCAAACTGGAAGCCAGGACATCATCGGGGAGGAAGGGGAGTGTGTCTGCAACAGGAAGGAAGAGAAGTGCAATAAACACAAGCTGTGGAAGTGAAAAGGTTGCTGGAGGACTTCAGAAGACAGGGAGTGACTGGCCAACAGGGGACAGGGAGGAGAAGAGGCAGCCTGAAGGGTCGCAAAGGAAGGAGGAGACAGGAATGGACAGTGGGAAGGAGAGAGAAAATAAGTTCAAACTTGATTTTTAATAATGCTCATTGTGGATAAAAAAAAAATGTGTTTAAAGAAATGCTTGCTGTGAAAGTCCTGCTGTTGTCCTGCTGCTGTGCTCATTGGAATGTGTGTCCACTGTGCCAAGTCCAACAAGCTCATTGCCCTGCTCTGTGGCACACCACAGCATGTCCTGACCTGTGCCCAGGTAAAGGCAGAGAGCTCTGTGCTCATTCCAGCCAGCAGCGCCAGAGCAGTACCTCGCTGTGGTCCTGAGCACTTCCAAGGTGTGATGCAAACTTCTTCCTAGGCCCTGGACCCTGATGGCACCAGGAGGATGAAGAATCAGGCCAAAACCTCTGACTGTGCCTCCTGTGGCTGCCCCAATGCTACCAACAACTTCACAGTTAAGCAGTATTACCCAGTTCTGATAGCTGTCTTCAATAATTATAAAATCCCATTTTCTTGGTGGTAATGCTGTAACTTAGTGAGCTGGAAACATTCCCAGAGCAGGAAGAAAACTGTCCTCTGAAGATATTTATTTTAATTGTTTTATGAGGCACCCACAGAAAATGACACTAAGTTCGCTCTAAAGAGGCACTGTTAGAGCAGGGGAACTTCTCCTCCTGGAGAGGCACCTCGTGCTGAATCTCTGACAGGTCCACTTTGCCTCTAATGTGCTTCTTCATGCTGCTGCATGCTCTTTGCAGTTGATGGATAGGCTTATTTTCTGCCCTTTGTCTCAGACGACTGTTAGTCAGGTTGGGTTAAACTTCCCAAAGTGAGATAAGAGCAAAGTTGCCAGGAATCCAAGGGTTCTCAGAGAAGGGTACATAATAGTCTGACTCTCCCATCACTTGTAGCAATGTAACTGTGGGGAGCCACTGTTCTGGCCATAAGCTGATGAGGAGCGACTGCTAACAGAGGTTCAAAAGGTCCTGCCAGGCTTGTGCCACCTCTCTGGGGGTGGCATTGCCCCGGGAGGCAGCTGCTGGCACCATGCTTTAAACTGGGGCTCAGCTGCTGAATTCTTGAGTTGTGCCAAAGGTCTTCAAAACACAGAACTTTCCTGATGTGGTTTCAAGATAGCAACCTGAAGCCGTTTCCAAGAAGGAAATTGAATTGGGAAAAAAGAGGCAGTGGAGGAATAACAAGTTACGGTTAGGACAGAAAGGCTTCAAATGCTCTGGAGAGAACATTTCACTTACAGGACCACCACACAGCTGTGGCAGAAGGCCTCCTAAGCTGTAATGGCAAATGAAATAGGAATTTTCAGGCCAGTCTTAGGTCCATGCTAGGTGGAGAAACCAGAAAATAAATTCCCGGGAAGCTGGGTTTGCTAGTGGACAAGCTGCAGTCTCCTTCAGTGCTCTGGGCTGTACTGGGGAGTCACAAGCAACTCCATCCCAGACTGCGAGTGGACTAAACAGTCAGCAACACCACATGAGACTTCACTTGTTCATGACACAGTACTCAAGCAACTTGACTTCAGTGGAGCTGGACCTCATGTGAAGGGTTTCAAAGTCTTGTTTTGATACACACAGGGAGCAGCAGTAACTATTAACCAGCTTTACTTCACTGAACAGTCTCTCCATAATCACAACTGGTACAAACTGTGTTCAAAAGAGCGTGTTAAAGCCATTAGCTGAAGATTGGGTGAGGAAGTTATCCATTCCCTAGCGATTAACCAGTAATTTCCTATCCATCATAGCCCAGCGCTACGCTCGATGAAACATGCTGGGTGTGTGTATGCAGAGAACACAGTAATTGCTTTAATTACAATTCTTTTGATTAGTAATTTTTATTCACTGGCAAGAAGGGTGCCTGCTCCTGCATTTATGGAGAACAGTTTTCATCCTTTCTTCAGGAACATGCTTTGCATGAGCAATGGCTCCTCAGATCCCTACCGCTCTTCCTTGCAGAAGAGCACGAGGTGTTCATCTGTGCGTTTGCATGATGAGAGTTGTATTTCAGTCCTTTCTAAGCTCCTGGTAATATTCTGCATCTTCGTAGCAACAGCGCGGCTTAATTTTCAGAATCTTTCAGACAGTCTGTTTTCCTTCTGCCTCATCTGTTCTCAGGCAGACTCATTAATGTTGCTGCTGTCTTGCACTTCAGTGCTTTCTTTAATCAGATCATGCCAGTCCCAGAGGATACCTCTTTCAGTTGCTGGAGCAAACTATTAAGTTTCTAGAGCTCACATCTGATAGGAAGGATCATTTGATGCCATTGAATTAGGGCAGAGGTAGGGACAGTGCCATGTAGCAAGAGCACAGGACCTGTGTGGAGGAGAGCAGCAAAGCCATGGATGGCATTGGGATGAAGGCAAGAGATTTACCTTCCGAGGTTCATTGCCAGATGCTCAGTAAATAGTTTTACTTAAGAGTGTTCTGGAATTTGGGTTATAGAAGGTCAAAAGAGGGAGGCTGGGATGAGGTGGCAGTCTCAGCCACGAGATGGCATGTGGAAGGCAGGGAGCCCAGCAGCTCACTATTCAATCCCGGGAATGACTCAAGCAGAGGGAGCTTCTCTTTTCTGAAATGCAATTTTGATCTCCTCACCTCCAAGTCATCCTGTTGGCAGATGGTCCCCGGGACATCAGACCTTGTGTGAGCAAAATATCAGCATGGGACATCAGAATGAAGCACTCTGGAGAACATTGTCAGACCTGGACAATGACACTGGAAAGAGAAGAGTGGGGGTGGGTGAGTGGGACAATGCCTCACTCATTGTCCTGACAGCTCTCTGACCAAGACAAGTGGGTAAGGGAGGACACTGTGCAGGCACACACTTGCATACATCTCATGCACATATAGAAGACCTATCTCAGTCCTTTGGTCAAGCAGCTGAGGCATGGGGCCACCAACATCCTTTGGGTGACCATGTATGCATGCACCACCACATGGCTAATGACTGGCAATTTGTCCTCACTGAAAGTCACCCAGCGATGCTGGAAGGCACTGTGTCAGCCAAGCACTCTGTGGGTACAGAAAGAGCAGGATATTCAAAATCTGTGACGTAGCCCAGTGGCAGCCTGAGAACCCAGGTACCACACTTGGCCTTGGTTGATTGTGCACAGATACGGATGGGTTCCTATCATCTGCAAACACTTGGAGTAACTCAAAGCCTTGCCTGCACATCTGTTACCTGCATCATGGGGATTGCAGGACCCTGGACTTTGGAAAGACTTTATCACCAGACAAAGAGTGACAAGCTCTTTATATACATCTTACCGCCAGAGAAGTGCATTGCAGGGGCAGAAGGACACTGCAAACAACTACATGATTCCTAGCCATGTAACAAGGATGTATTCTATTCCTATCCTAAAATGTTTGTACTGTGTGATGTGAGAAAATCCACACAAACAGGACATCAGTTCTCTCAAGCAGGGACAACGCAGTGAAACCCCAGACCATGCGGCCAAGCTACAGGCTAGTGCAAGAGGACATGAAGATGAACATGCTCCCAGTCCCTGGACTGTCAGGGGTGGCTTTAGGCCAGTGAGAGCTGGTGTTGTGGTTTAACTCTGGATGGTAACTGAACCCCACAGAGACACTCATTCACCCACCCTGAGTGGGATGGGGGAGAGAATCAGAAAAGTAAAAATGACAAAATGTGTGGGCTCAGCTGAAGGCAGTTCAATTGGTAGAGCAAAAGCTGCATGCACCAGCAAAGCAAAACAAGGAATCCATTCACCACTTCCCATCAGCAGGCTGGTGTTCAGCCATCTCCACGAGAGAGAGGCTACATCACCCATAATGGTGACTTGTGGGACAAATGCCATCATTCCAAATGTCCCCCCTTTCCTTCATCTTCCCCCAGCTTTAGATGCTGAGCATGCCATCATATGATCTGGAATATCCCTGTGGTCATTTGGGGTCAGCTGTCCTGGCTCTGTCCCCTCCCAGCTTCTTGTGCACCCCCAGACACCTCTCTGGTGGCGTGGGGTGAGGACCAAAAAAAGCCTTGACTCTGTGTAAGTGCTGCTCAGCAATAACTAAACCATCCCCGTGTTATCAACACCATTTCCAGCACAAATCAAAACCACAGCCCCATGCCAGCTGGTGTGAAGAAAATGAACTCTATCCCAGAGACAACCAGCACAGCTGGTTTCACATACAGCTCAAGCCAGAGAATGTGAAGTTGAAAAAAAACTTGTCAATGAAAAAAGAAAAAAAGCATTTAAGGCAGGTACCAGACAGATGAAAAATTCTTTTATTGAAGAAACAAAACAGGGCATTGCCAGGGATGGACACTGCAGGTGTCTGGGGACAGAGCGGGGAGGGATTGAGAAGGCAGAAGGTGCCTGTGACACACTCCAGTTACAAAATGCATACAGAATCTGACAGAAAGGCTGGGACCCCCTGCTTCAGCCAAATAACGGCTTCAGAACAACCTGCATAGGCTGAGTGTGCCCACGTTGACTGAAATCAAGCCAGGTCAATGGGATTAACAGCTTCCTCTTGGGAATATACCAAGGGAACCCCGCATGACTGCAGGCAAGCTGCATATCCTCTGTTTCCAGCTTCATCAGCAGAAAGATGGCTTTGATGGCAGGACGGCATCCTCCGGAGCAGGCACAGGCATCCCAAGCCAGCCTCCAAGTGGAGAGCACTGCTATGGAGCTCTCTGCACTGCCTTGGACGCCTCGGGAAGACATTAATCTCATTTTAGGCCAAAATTTGTGCTCTGTTTCAATTTGAAGTCTGGCAGAGGCAGCCCCCAATTCAGGCAAGTGTGGGGCCCCCAGTAAAAGCATTCAACTGAGCCATTCAGCTGGAAACCCCAGATCCCGTACTGATGACCGCTGTGACCTGGGCACAGGCAGGACCTTGTGCCCTCCCAGAAGCCCTCAGTATGTTCTTTGGTTTCAGTGGGATTGCTGTATGCGTGCCGTGCTGCCTGGCAAGCCTCAGTTTACCACCACCATAGCACTAAGCATTTGTTGCTGAGGAACATCTGGCACAAGACTGCAGCTCCTGCTGCTGCCATAAGGGTTGTGCTCTCATCCCTGGTGGGCAGTTGATGGTAGCACCCTCCAGCCCAGCTTTTCAGGGACAATAAGCTGATGGAACAATAAACAGTCTCAAGGCTGCATTAAATATCAACTTGACATCTTTTTCGCAAGGAAGAGTGAAAAAGAAGAAAAGAATAATGACTTTGAGGATGTCAAGAAGAAGATAAATGCAATACTGCAGCTCCCGTGATGGGTGGTGGGCTTAGCTTTTCCTCAGCAAGGTTCAAGCGCAGTTTGAGAAGGTAACACAGAGTCATTCACACCTCACCCATGTCTCCTTCCTTCTTCACCCACCTCTCCTTCCTTCTGTGCTTTGATGAGGGAAGACCAGTGGATGTTGTCTACCTCAATTTCAGCAGAGTTTACCTCTGTGATTGGCAGAAGCTTAGGTAAATAGACGGGCACTCCAGCCAGTCACTCATCCCAGCACCAATATTCACTCTGCTTAGCCAGGCACTGTTCAGCACATCAGCCGTGCAGCCCAGAGACAAATGCTGATGGATCTATTTACACTCATTCCAGATTTAAAGATTTTTGTCTCTGCAACTTGAAGAATTGGAGATTAAGTGTTTTAATTTGGCTATAAGCTTAGAGTTTACCAGAGGAAGGCAGCCTCTGGAACAAGAAGCACTGGGCTGAGCTGCTGCAAGCCAACACTGAAATGAAGCACATGTGCAGCCCCAACCCTCCCCTCTCCCAGCAGAAGCTGTCTCTGTCTCCATCAGACTAACTTCAGATAAAGGCAGGACCCACAGATCTGATGACTCCTGGTACTGAACTTCTCTGAAGTCTGGGATATCCAGCCAGACACGCTTGGGAAAGAAACACAGCTGACCTGTCCTTATTCCATCTGAGGAGCACAATAGGGAAGAGTGATAAAGGAGCAAGGGAAAGCTTTTAGAGAGCTATATTTAGCCTTTCCCAGCCAGCTGAAAAGCTTTACAAATTACAAGTGAGGGTTGTGCCACAAAAGCTTGCTCTGTGTCAGTCCTGTCTCACAGGAGAGCATAGGTTGGGAGAAGCAGAAGACAATGCATTTCAAAGGCCAGCACAGACGCCATGCCAGCTACCAAGCAGAAATGGCTTCCACTTAAGATGAATCATCACAATGCCTTATCCCAGTGCCCGAAGGGTGCGAAGGGTGCGTTTTAAGTCATCAACTTCTCACACAAGACAGCGCAGTCCCTGCCCTAGAGCTCAAGAGTTTCAGCGGAGGATCACAGGATGAAAAGCAAAGGCTTTGAATAAGTCACACATGGAATCTAGAGCAAAAATGGGAACCAGTTCCAGATGTCCAGTTCTGAAGGCAAAACATCTGTCTTAATGCCATCTTTTGCCTCCAACAGGAAAATTTGTTTCATTGAGTTCCCTATGATCGTGGAGAATTTGTACCCTTCATAAGCTGATAGGGAACAGCAGCCTAGTTTCTTAGAGAGCAAAATGTCCGTGTCAGGTTCTCGGATCTCCCTCTCCTAGCCTAAGGCTGTTTTTCGCCTGGTTTCTGCTTGAACATTGCACAATGCCTAAGCAAGGGGCCGGGGCGGGGGGTGGGGGGGGAAGATTCCTGTTCTGAGAGAAACCAAGTGAAATGTCAAGAGGAACATCCCTGCAAGTCTAGCATTGAATGTAAATATGCATGAAACACAAAGGCTGAGTCTTTTCGTTTGAGAAGATGTTAATAAAAATTTACCCTTCAGCTCACAAGCCTGCAAACCAATGAATAACAACCACATCCTGGTAAGCTCCGTAACATTGCATAGTAGAAACAGAGGAACCTTCTGGGCACTGCATGCCTTCAGTAAAGCATGAAGAAAAACAATAGTGTTTTTACTCAGACTAGTAAAGTTCTCCTTCCAAGGGATATCTGTGCTGCTTGTCGCCTGCACTCCAAGAAGGGGCAACCTGGGAGAGCTGCTTCCCCTTGACCCCAGGCCAGGTAGGCTCACCTACAAACAGCCTGTTCTTCAGATACAGCACAAAAGTCCGAGGGCACTGTGTGCCACTCCCAGAGCAGTGGCGTTATCCTGTCTGAGGGAATGTGTGCCTGACGGGAGTTTGGGTCTGGTCACCACTCAGAATTACACCTGCACTTATGGGCAGAAGGCAAGAGCCTGCCTCTACTTGAAGAAGAACAGAAGATTACAGAGTGGTGTAACAGAGTCTGAGCTGTGGACTGTTTCTGGCCACAGTTTTGCCCGCTTTGTAGGCACTGGCCTCACTCCTGAACATGGATGTGCTCCATCTCAGTCATGTAATTGGAGGAGAGAGTAAACAAAATAGATGGCAGAGCCAAGGGATGTTCCTTCTTCATCAGCAATCTGAAATGTGTAAGGTGGCCTGCAGCTGCCAGGGAGCCTCCTGGGCTCCTACACAGCTCCCATAAATCAAGAAGTTTTACAGAAGGTTTCAAGGTCCTCGCCTAGACTCCAAGTACCGTGGTGGTTCTGGACTTGCATTCCTGTGCAGGAGGAAACTTTCAGCAGGTGTCCTTCTTGGAAGCATCTCCATGGACAGGGACGTGAGGATTGGCTTTTGGGAGGCTTGTGTGACTGACCCCAGGTAACCTTCATCAGACTCTTACATGAGCTCCCTGCAGGATCCCAGTTTTATGTTACTCATCCAGTGACACAAACAGCCCTGTCCTGTTCTCTTCCAGCGGCATGGAATGTACCTTCTCTCTGCTCCCAGAAAACATGCTCCAGCACCCTGGTGATGACACGGTGTCTGAGTGGCTGAAACAAGGCTGCAAATATTAATCAAACACTGCCATGAGCGAAGATTAGCTGGACCAAATGGTCCTTCAATGGGCTTCAAGGTCCTGCAGTGGCCCTGGCAAACCTTTCACTTGCCGTGCATGGGCAAGCCTGGGCTGTCTGGTTTTGACAACTTCAAGCCGATATTTTTATCCAGCAGATCCATCTCTGGTGTATCGCAGCACGTAACACCAGTGCCCCAGGAGAGGAGCAAAGGAAGCTGCCCTCCTGGTTTTACAGCTCCTTGCTTTCCCAGGCTTCAAACCACAGCAGATCCTTTTTCTGTCTTGTGCATGTGTCCCTGAAAGCGAGTCTGGTCCGGGCTCAGAGGACAGCTGCCAGCAGGGACACACCGCAGGCGGGTGCTTAGTTACAGTGTGCCTACTTTTAAATAACAACTCTATTTTTCTTGGTGTTTCAATAAGAAGTGAACAGTTTTGTGAGTCTTTTGCTTGTTTGTTGATGCTTACAAGAGCCTCTCAGCTAACAAGGGTTTGACATTGACACTGACTGCCTCAACGACCACTCCAATAGGTGGTCCTACTGATGGCTGCATGAATTCCTCCTATGCCAAAGGCACAAAGGCAGCAAGCTGAACAGCACCTACTGTACAAGTATTTAGTTACTTTTACCAGATCCTTACAGATAAGATTTTTAGATACTGCTTGACAGGGCAGGAATGATTCTGCCCCCAAGCTCATCACCACAGTGGGTTGGACCTGACTCTAAAGAGGCTTGTGGGGCCAATGACTTCTCAGGTGTGAGTGTGGCCCAGGGAGAAGTGGGGAAGGAGTGAGACTTGCAGGATGCATCTTCTTATCTCCACGTCTCTCAGTGTGTGGAGTGACCGTGGGCAAATCACACCTCCTCCTGGCCCCTTCCAGGATGGGCTCGACAGTTCCATCGGGAGGCTGGGAAGACAGCGTGCTAGTGATGGGAGCTGCTGGGGGCCGCATGAGTGTCTGTGACCAGGGGATAACAAATGTTGGTGCTTTCCTGCTCCTGAGAAACCGAGTGGCCTCATTTGCTGTGAGCAAAAATCTTATTTCACTTGTGCTTGCTTTCATATATTGCAGCAGTTCTAGAAGACCCTAAGGTCTTCAGTACAGCGATAGCATCTATCTCATCTGGAATAAAATTACACCTTAGGTGCTGTTTTAATAAAGAATAAGACTGAGTATTTCTATGGATTTACAGCGTATAACTGAAAACTCTTAAACACTTGAAGCTGCAGGCCAGCACACCTACTGATTGCAAATTTTCCATGGCAGAATTCAGACCAGCCTTTTGTTTTTACTGAATTATCCTGGGTTCCTTTGTGGGGTTTGGTTGTTAACACATTGTCCCTCCTGCAGAAATTAAACATTAGCATTTCTCCATCCCAGCGAACTTCAGAGAAACAAAGACATAAAATACAGACACCTCCACGTATATTAAGCTAGTGTTGAAGAATAATGAAATGCAAGAGTGCTGGGAGAGGACAGGGGTTCACGAGTAGTCCCTGGAGTCAGAAATCCTGTTAAATCCTGTTTATCCAGCAAATACACTTAAGCATCACATCTGGCATGGAGCTTGACTGTGCTGGAAACAAGGCTTGCTCTGGAGAAGGCAGAGGAAAGCAGCCTGCTCTACAGTGGTGGGGGCTGGAGAACTGCTTACAAATGTAAATGGTCCGTGCATAAGAGGCAAGCTCAAGCAGCTTGATGGGAGATTGGAAGAAAAAAAAGTTCTCTCCCCTGCTTTCAACTGTCTCAGTTGAAGCATCTAATAGGATTTCAGACCAGAGCCATTGCACTGCTTCTCAGAAGTTTGGGGCTTTCCTTTAAGAAGAGGAGGAAAACTCTCCCCTTTCTGGATGGGAAATGACTCCTAGGGAACCACACTATTGTGGCAAGCAAAGCTTCCCCCTTTGACTCATGCCTCACATGTCTC